>OZ007597.1:59011863-59234672 GCA_963931845.1 Maratus michaelseni
CATTTATTGGGATTGTTGTTAAAAAATCATTTTCAGAATTGCTCTACTACTTATGTATATTAATAAAAGAAAGTGTTCGTGTATGTTGTGTGTTGGCAATGACTAGAGAAATATATCGCATGTAGAAGTCAGCACATTTGCAGAAAGACAAAGACAGGTCCTAAGGAACCTGATGAAGAACAACACCCATTTATATATATATATATATATTGATGATACTTTTATTTTCTTTATCAGACTACCACGTTGCAAAATTTTGAGAGTCTATACAATGATCCTACGAATAATTTTCAATTTTTCAAGAAGTCGTAAGTTTCAAATGACTACTTTTGAATGTGACAAAATATAGGTAATTTTAATAATAAAAAAATATGTTAAAATTTCTTTTCTTAAAAGTTTCTTTTTTCTTTCTTAGAAGACACATGAAAGATAGATCATCTTTCTCAGACTACGACATTACAAAATTGTGATACTATTTACAATAATACTACGAATAATTTAGAAGCTGTCAAATATTCATAAGGTTCAAATGACTACTTTTATAAATTGGTAAAATATAAGTAATTTTATAATTTATTTAATCTGAAAAATATATAGAAAATTCGTTTAGTGAAGTTTTTTTTTCTTTCTTTCAAGAAGCATGTAAGAGAGCTGTATATGTTGATGAAACTTGTATTATTATCTATCAATACCACAGTTCAAAATTATGAGAGTCTTTAAATATTTTCCATGTATTTTATATATAATTCGATCGTAAATAAAATTTTGCGGAGTTTATTTACTGTATCTTATAAGACCAATTTTTGAACTACATTTACCTGTACTAAAACGCGAAAAACACCAAAAATAACGTTTTTTTTTTTTTTCATAATATTTAAAGTATGGTTGAGTTTTTTTAAATTAAAAAAATAATGGAATATGTGTACTTAAAATAACGTATTTTTATAAAAATATAATTTTTGATAAGCTTGATAGATAAAAATATGAAATATTTAAAGATTTTTAAAGCAATCTCACTGTACTACATATAGATTGCATCACTTCTTTAGACACTATGATATTAATTTTGAATGGAAGCACAATTTTCTTGATTAAATGATTCCTTATCAATGTTTTATCAATTTCCTCTTTGAAAAATCTTAAATTCAACAAATGAGTTCTATTTTAAAAATCATTGATTTCATGATATTTTACTAGTATTTTATTATCATTATAGATATTAATCGTATAAATTTCTTTCTCATTGAAATTGAAATCTATGTATTTTTTGAATGTGATCAACAGTAATTCCTTCTTTCGCATATAATATGTTTATCAAGTGGTCCTTTGATTGGTTTGAATTTTAGAAATGAATAATTTTCTGATCATCGCTATTTTTTATCGGAAATCATATATATTTTTAATTATGGATTTTTTTTTGTATAAAAATATATTTACTAATTGCGAAATTTCGTTTTTAATTTTAAGATTGTAAATAAAAATTATGAAAGAATGAAACTTCATATATATTTTTTTGCATTAATTAAGCTACGGAGTTTTTTCTATGAGTTTTAGGTATAATCTTTTTCTCTAAGTAGAATTTTTTCTTTCTAATAAAATTGCAAAACTATCTTTTTTAAAAGTAGACAAATAACATTTGGAATCATGTGTCATCTTATAAGTGAATCTTAAAAAATACTGGACAAGTAGCAGCAACATAAAGGGAAGTTTTGAAACGTGAAAAGAACAATTTGCATGCAAATTATAAAATAAAATAAAATAATACATTTAATAGTATACGCGGATAACGTAAAATTGAATGTATTAATCGCAATCGAAGCTCTTTAAAAAGTTTTAAAAACGCAACAAAAATCACCACTAAACATTTGCATAGTTTATCGTAACATTGTAAACATTTACATAGTTTGTAAACATTTACCTAGTGTAATTTATGATTTACTTAGAGTAAGCTTACATATTGGAAACCTAGTTTACTTATTGTAAGCATTTGCATAGCTTGCATAGTTGCACTATATCTTGCAATATCTTGCATGTCTCACAATATCTTGCATAGTTGCACCATAAGATATTTTTAAATATCTATAGTTTTTTAATAAACAATACGCATAAAGTTTGACACCTTGGATTTGCACGTTCTGGCCAGTTGACCGGTCGATTCACACTTAAAACCCACCGGAATTCTTCCTGAAAAATATTAAGATATGATGTTAGTACACTCTAAAAACGACATTTTCAAAACTGAGCAAAATATACCGAAATCTGAGTATGTCGCATTGTCAAAATGGCTCCGAATCAAAATTACTTAAGTTTGAAACATTTATATACTCATTTCTAAAAACATCACATACACTCAAGAATAAAAAATCATGTGATCATATTTGAGTATGTCCATATTTCAAAATGAGTATGAACTGATTTCTATGTGCTCATTTTTAAGTATTTCCATGTTTCAAAAATGACTTTGAACTGATTCTAATCATTTTTAAGTATGTCCATGTTTCAAACGTGAGTATGAACTGAACTCTATGTTCTCAATCTTGAGTATGTCCATGTTTCAATATTCTGAGTATTTCTGATATTTCAGGATTGAAAGCATTGGGTCGTCATATTTGGAAAACATCATGTGCTCATATTTGAGTATGTCCATCTTTCAAAATGAGTATGAACTGACTTCTATGTGCTCATTTTTGAGTATTTCCATGTTTCAAATATGACTTTGAACTGATTCTAATCATTTTTGAGTATGTCCATGTCTCAAAATTGAGTATGAACTGAACTTTATGTGCTCAATTTTGAGTATGTCCATGTTTCAATATTCTGAGTATTTATGATATTTCAGAATTGAAAACATTGGATCGTCATATTTGAACAATAAGTTTCATAACAAAATGACAACATCGATTTACTCAGATGTGAAAGTGTCCTTTTCTCAATTTACCAATTTTCCCTTATCACCTGGTAAATTGCAGTTAAATCTGTTGTTAAATTTTAAATATTCAGTTCAATCATTATTCCCTTAATAGCCTTTTTTTTTTTTTTTTAAATTACAGAATTGAAAAACTGAGTATTCATTTTTTGTAAAGTCCGCTTGTTCAATTTATGTGCAAAAAAAGAAAATCTTTAAGGAAAGGAAACGTACAATTTGCCGGTTCATTATACTAAAAGTTTGCTTACTGCACGTACGGTATGCTTCATCAAGAGTGAAATTAATGCTTGAAATCCTCCTTTTGCATTTCGAATGTAAATTATTACATGTGCTTTTTAGTTTCATCATCACGCTTTCGTAAGTGTTAAATGAGACCCACCCTTGTTCATGGATCATTAGAAATATCTCCAGAAAACGAAGAAAAAAATGCGGAAGGAAATGCAGCAATGAATAAAATTTCCGATTCGACTATGAACCCTAATTTAAACGACAATTCACGCTTGTGAGAAAAATGAAAAATTTGTGTGACTTCCTGCCATTTCACGCCTTTTTCCATTCTTATAGGCGTATTCTTAACAAAATGATAAATTTGTTGGAAATAAAAGTTATTAACAATGTCGAGTAATGTGCTTAAATATTGAGAAAAACATGTATTTTTGTCATTATTCTGCAATCAAGCTTTAAAGAAGGACAGTTTACATAATTATTATATTCACATTCAAATCTACCGTTAAGATTTTGGGGAATTGTGGTACGTTTGAATATAAAAATAGTTACTTAGTTTGTATTCAAAAGGTTAATACAAGAATATGAACACATTAAATGCGTGGGAAACTTGAATTAACAGGTTTTAAAATATTATAGTGATAATATCTAAGCACTAAATATGCAGTACATTAGCTGTTTAAACAGAATCAAAATGTAAATGAGGAATTGTATTATAACTTAAAAGCATGCTTTTATAGATTTAATTAGATGTTATTCCCAAGATCTTGTATTGAATGTTGCTGTTTACAAAATATATTTGTGTGTGTGTCTTAAATATATATTTATTTATGAAATGTGGCGTCATATTAAGAAATTGTATACTGCAGTATACTCTCGATTATCCGTGCGCGGATTATCTGTGCTCATTCCGGACTCACAAAGAAATTTAAAGAAAAACATTTTCACGCTTTTATTATGCATGTAAAATCGATTTTGATGTGAATTAGAATCTTCCAAGTTTTAGTTTAGGTAAAATCGAACACTCTGGAAGTTGTTTGATGGGTGAGGGTTGAATGGAATGGGAAGGATCGGAATGTTGTTTGTACGATAGCCTTTCAGCTGTCCTCTCTCAATTTCGCACGTGTTCCTTTAGTTTTTGCGACTTGTTTAGCGTCAGTTAGTAGCATGGAACATTTCACTGGCAAAAATGATTGGTGTGAAACGTAAACGAGACATCTTCAATATTAAACAAAAATTAGAAAGCCTTCGAAAACTTGTTAATGGAGAATCAGCTAGAAAATTAGAAAATGATTATAAAATTGGAGTACAAACTGTACATGATATAAGGGATGTACGGAACAAAGAGGATTTGATTATGGGGACATGCAGTTCGTAAAGTATGTGTCGATATACGATAAGAGAGGAACAAACTGCAGAAGCAAAGACGCATTACAGATTTTTTTAAGAAGTAAATGTTATAAGAAAAATTCCTAGTTTGATGTTATACAGCATGCAAATGTAAGTAATTTTTATATATTTGCACTGATGTTGATTTTTTCTTTAATAAAATGGATTTTTCGGATTATCCGTGTTTTTCTATTTTCCGTGCGACCCCTTCCGGTGATTTACCCGGATAATCGGGAGTGCACTGTATTAATAAAAGCTATTCTCTTTTAAACTGTATTTGAAATATATGCTGTTACCCAAAAACTAAATAATTCCACAAGTAAGTAATTAAATAGAGAATTTATTCATAACTTTACTGTTTTCTTAGAAAATTCAAAGCAACAGCTTTAACGTGTAATAAATGCGTTTCCCATTTAATTCTATAAAGTAAGAAGTATTCATATATATTTTTTAAATATATAAAATGTGCTATGCAAATAAATCGAAAAAAGCACTTTAAACCTAACACATAACTTTAATTCTAGAAGTTAAGTATGTTTCTTTTAGAGTTTAAATCTGAAAACGAATTACATTTGACTGCCAAAATTGCTATCGCAAAACATTTCTTTAAATTTATTAGTGCAACTCATTGAGGTATGCTTAACAATAATAATACGCAGCGCTTCGAAGGAAGTGAATTATTTCCCGAATTTTTCACGTGATTTATTTTCAGTAGATTAAACAGCATTCTTTACAAATAAATTTTCACTTTCACTAACACTGCTAAGATATATGTTATGCCTTAAGTTTAATAATACCTTTTCGACGTTTTCTTCTTCATTGCATCCTTTAATATATATGAACACATTCAACGCGTGGAAAACTTGCATTAATGGATTTCACGATATTATTTTCTGCACTAAATCTGCTGTATTATCGCATTGTTAGACAGAAAGAAAGCGTAAATGTGGAATAATTATTTTGTATTGTAACTTAAATCCACGGTTTTCTAGATTTAATTAGTTGTTATTCACAGGAAAAGACATTGTATTTAATTTTGAGCTTGACAAAATATATTTTGAAATTCGCTTTAACTTTTTTCTTTCTTACTAAAACTAAAACTCATAAATTTCTCGCGATTCGCGGTGTGTTCAAAATGATTTATTATTATATACTTTATTATTTAATTATTTATTGATATTAAAAAAGCTTATATTAATTAAACATTAATCATTTTATCCCCTGTTTTTTGTTTTTTTTTACATGTGTGAAATTAAACTTTTGACTGTGGTTTTGGGCATATACGTTTCAGTGGACTATTTTTTTTTTTTATTGTATTCGTAGCGCTTTTTGAAAAATAATTTCTACCATACACTTATTACTAGCACATTGACAATAGAAATCTACCATAAATATTTTTTTAAATAGCAGTACGATTGACTAAAAAAATGGCCGGAACTACTGGCGTAATAAAAGAGTTAAGAGCCTACACTATTTACGGGAAGACGCTTGTTAGCTAATTTGCAAACTAGAAATTTGTAAAGAACAACGTCAATGGTTTAATATTAGCATGGCTAGTGTAGACTCTGAACTCAAGCAGAAAGATTTTTTTAAATTCTATGTCAAAGAACAAGATATATGTTTAAATAATACAATTTTTTATACAAAGGAAAACAGTAAACATGCAAATTTTCAAAACGGTAATGAAGCGAATAAATGTTGTTGATATATGAAGTAAGGAATGTGTAATGTAAACATAAAACATTAGGATGTGGTGAAAAAGAAAGTTTTCATGGTTATAGGGAGCGATTTAACTGAGTTCGATCGCAGCAAATACTTATTCACAAAGTTTGAGGGTCCATTTCAGTGATAAGTCCATTTCAGTTCATAATACCGTAGTGTAAATGCAGGAATGGTGCTGCAAAAGCAGTGTTGATCAGAAAAGATATGGAAAGAACTCAGCAATCAAAGACTGGAGGAATGAAGATTCAGTCGCACAATTATTTAAGACAGGCAGGCAGGCGTCTTTGAAATATCTCACTGTAGATCTTAATGGAGACGTCTTTAAAAACGTATGTTCAAAGACTATTCGTCGGCGTATTGTGAAACATATATAAAACAGCTAACGTATGTGTTTCTTCCTACTTCTGACTAGAAGGCACAGAGTTTTGAAGCTGCTGTTAAAAGAAATCCCGCCGAACATATGAGTTTTGTTTTCTGAAGACGGGTTATCGGATCAGATGTTGTAAATATTTTGTCTCGTGATTATAATTTCCATGGTTAAAATGTGACTGTACAATTTTACGTGTAATTATTTTTGTCATTAGTACTGCCGGTATTTTGTTCTTCACTTTACTTTTTTTTATCCTTTTTAAGCAGCGCCATGTATAGCTTTTTGTGATGTTTTTACCTTTCTCTAAATTAAATATATTAGTCTGGATGTATAAGATGATTCTTATTTATTTGCATCGTGTCTTTATCTGCTCCGATATATCTTAAATATTACCAGGTTCCATCATTATTATGACGATAGGGAAGAGCGTTACGGGGTGAAACCTCAAGAAGCGATTAATACCTCCTGAGAGACGGAAATGCTACAAACAGGTATTAATAATAGTGTGATGTTGTTTGTATAGATATTTTTAAGTCATTTCAAAGCAATGGGTCCATCTTTAATGGTTACAAGGTATGCCAATATACTGGGGGATCATTTACAGCCATTCACGAAATTCTTTTTCCCGAAGGATGTTGCTATTTTCCAACCAGGATAATGCACCTCGGCATCTGTGACTTTCTGCAAAGATTTGATTAAAGCAGCATCCCAGCGAGTTTCTAACATTCACTAGCTTCCCAAATAATCCGTTGTCAGCACTATTGAGACTTTATGGGGTTTATCATTACTCCACAACCATGCTTGGTGCATGCACTTGTGGTTTGAAAAACCTTGTTGAATCACTATTAAGGCATAAAATAACTAAGCATATAAATATGTATATTTAATCTTGCGAGGAATACAAATACTTATAACTAGTTTTGAGCTTAACAAAACATATTTAAATATTAAGTTATAATTTATTCCAGTATAGGCAACTCATATTCCATCATATGTAAAAACAAATATTCACACATATCCCAGAGACAGTGTGTTCAAAACCATAGGCAGGGTGCAACTCAATATAATTATTTATTTATGTAATTATTTTGTGTGATGAATTAAAAAAAACTCATACATTATTTAAATATTAATAACAGTTTTATGTTGAGTCTAAATATCTTTTGTCTTACTCTTACTACAGTTGTATTATTACTTCGAAGAAAATTTTTATATTAATTTTAAGTGAAAGTGCAAGATGTACACTAAAATTAAATTCCTAGAAAATTTCATGTTTGTGGTTGCATTTAACATGATCAAAAATCTGTATTTTAATATTTGAACCTCAAACATAAAAATAGACTATCAACAGTGCCATTTCAAAATACCTAGGGAAATGCAACACCTATGAAAAATTCTATTTATTTTCAGTAATTTAATCTGATTTATTTTTGGTAGATTAAGTAGCATGCCATAGGAATAAATTTTCTCTTTCAGAAAGACTTCTGAAATATATGTTATGCTTAACGGTTAATAATACCTTTTCGCTGTTTTCTTCTTGATTGCACCCTTTAATATATGTGAATGCATTCAAAGCGTAGAAAGCGTGCAATAACAGATTTCAAGATATTAATTTTTGTACTAAATCTCTGGTATCCTGGCGTTATTAGACAGAAGGAAAACGTAAATGCTAAATAATTATTTTGTATTCTACTTAAATGCTTGCTTTTCTAGATTTAATTAGATGTTACTTTCAAGAAAAGTTCGTGTATTTAATTTTGTACTTGAGAATATATATATATATATATATATATATTCTCTTTTAATGTTATTATTTTTATTAATATCACAGTAAAGAAGAATTTTTAATGTATATTGCTGTAGTCAGTTTATCACCTGGAGTATATTTACTTGGCTTTTTTATGTTTACAAATGTTATCAATCGAAGTGAAGTCACCATACTTTTAATTTTAACTTCTTTTTATGTAACTGAATATATTAAAAGCATTAATTTAGGGGGTTTTATGCAAAATAAGTACATTTTTATAATGGTTTAATAAAAAAGGTTTTATAAAATTTTATTTGATGATATTATAATATAAACTCGAATGAATATTTATAATAGAAAATTTAATTCATTTTTCTGATTTATATATGCTTATATATATTTATATTATTAATAATTTTGTTTTCTCTGAATTTAAGACGTTACGCATGTAGATCGGACGTTATTTTGTTCTTCTGTAGATGGAATACATCGAACTCAAATTAATATTTATAATGAAAAATTTAATTCCTATTTCTGATTTATATATACCTATATATATATTTATATTATTAATATTTTTTATATCTTCTCTGAATTTATGACAATACGCATGTAGAACGGACTTTATTTTATTCTTCTTTAAATGGAATACATCGACTCTTTTATTTTGTCTAAGTACGGCTGATAGTTATCCCCGCATACTAGATTTTATTTATCATGTAATTTCTGTCAGAAAGTCTGCTTTTCAATAGTATTAGCCAATTTTATTGTCGAACATAAATTTTGCTAGCAAAGTGTCAAGGCAGTGGAAACTAACTAGAGCATAAACTAAATATTAATTGGTTTATGAGCTTTTGATGGATATCTCGGCTAAAACACAAAAACTTTCTCGAGTATTAATTCCTGCAATACAACCACAATGAGATGCAGGTTGCGTTCAGCTTGAATTTTTTGTTTTAAGAAGGCATTATAGTAAATGATTGGTCGTAATAAGGTTTTTGCTGAAAAATCTTACTTACTAGGACAAACTATGAATTAAAAAATAAAATATTAGAGATAAAAAAAAGAAAAATAAATTAATTAATTTCATTTTACAAATTTATAATTTGTCGCACATTTTTTTTTCTTTGCGTGTATGCATGATATAGAGTGATACGCATTTTATTAAAATGTTGAAAGCGAAGTTCGAATGTTTGATTGCTTTCGACTAAATGAGTCAGTATTTTTAACATCAGAAAAAATAATATTCTACCGTTTCTGGATTGAAACTTTCTCAGTAAAAGCATAAAAAAAGATAAAGTTTGTTTAAGGCTTTTTGTTACATTATAATATTATCAAACAAAAAATTAAAAAATATATTAAAGTTTATTTAGTTTGCATAAATTCTCAGTTGTTTAAGGTTATTTGTTTTAATAAAAAAGGATATCCTTTTTTTTTAGTATGATTAGTATGACCTAAAATGACTTTTATTTAATAAAGTAATGCCCATTCACGCATCAAAAGTTTTAAATTCGCATGTTTCATACAAACATCACTGACAGAAACTAATACAATTTTGCACGGTTTTTACATTGATTGCACCGTTTACTACGGTGTGTTTCAAAATGATGTGATCTATTTCAACTGCTTATATTTCATTCATAAATTCACAAAATATGACACAATATAACACATATGTAATGTAAAAGTTCAACTTTAAATGCAACAACAAAACTTTAAATACCAATGTTTCTCATATAGTTAACCCACAAATGTTCAGTGTGTTCAGCCCTTTGTTATTTTATCCACGTCAACTTCACCCAGACTCGTTTAAGCAGATTTCACATCAGTAGTTTTCAGTTGAACGTTAATGCGATGTTCTTGTTGCTCGGACATCTTAAAGGAAACCGTTGTATGAAGACACTGTCCTTTAAACATCCTAACGGAAAAAAATGGATGGGGCAGAGTCAGTACACTACAGTTTGTTTTAAGCTATGAAACACGTTAGTGTCCACATGGTAAATAAAAAATAATTTTGTACAACAAAATTTAACAAAATATATTCCTCACAAAATAAGTTTGTTTTACAGTGAATATTCTTACATTTCATAAGTATTACCATATCTTAAATTTGAAGAACTTTGAAGAACAAGTATCACCTACAGATTGTATTTCGCAACACCTTAAATGAATTAAGTTGATATTTAAACAAATAAACAAATATAATATTGTTGCAAAATAAGTTTGTTTTACAGTGAATATTCTTACATTTCATAAGTATTAACATATCTTAAATTTGAAGAACTTTGAAGAACAAGTATTACCTACAGATTGTATTTCGCAACACCTTAAATGAATTAAGTTGAGATTTAAACAAATAAACAAATATTATATATTGTGGTTACATTTACAAACATCTTATAGAGTGCATAAAGAAAAAATGTTACTTTATACGTCATTCTAACACAACAGAAACCACAGGTAGACTAATTTAATGTGCGCTGAACCCTTTTTCGTTAGCGCAAGAAGTCAAGAAGCACCTAATTATCCATTGTTTAATGTCCTTTCAAACGCAACATCATTCATGTATCTATACTTAATAGTTTTAATGTAATTAATTTTTTCGTGTTCAACACTTTTCTTGGCACTCAATAATTAATCGTGGCACTCCGGCTTCGAATTGTGAAACATGATTCACGTCATAAAATCACATGCTTAAATGAGTCTAGATGGTGATGCCATCTGCAGAATAACTGAGAATGCTCATATTAAGCATTTATAAGTTAAATTTATGATAACAACTGCACTTAAACTTGGATTGTTACATTAGCTAATGATTTGAAATTGCCTTTCCAAAGTTTATAGATTCATTTTTTGTAAATGAGAAAAGTTCTTTAGCTGTAAAATAATATTGGTTATGCAGGCTCCCAAATATTGTACCAATAATGCACACGTCAGAAATTCTTCTAATGTAATACCATAGTTACTTGAATATTAGCAATGACTGGTGAAATATTTCTTTTTAGTACTGCTCCATTATCGGAAAACCTTAAACACTGAAATGTCGGAACAATATTACATAGCAATGTTGGCCGTATTTGCGATGATTTAACGAAGACATAGCACAGATTGGCCATGAATGCCTAAGATATAGCCTATTTAAGAAATAGTGGATGAAACTTATTTTGCTACTAAGACCCATTGTATAAAAACTGATGTATAAATGGCAGCTTTGTTTTGTCCTTGTATATAAATTTTCTTGTGTCTTGCATTGTAAAAAACCTGAAATGTATAATGATATAGCAAGAAGGATTAAGAAAATATATTATAACCTTTTCCGAGATAAAAATGAGTCCAAAAAGTGTCTCTTTACAAGCGAAAGTTTTACTTCGTAATATATCGTTTCCAAAACCTCAGAAAACAATATTTCCAAAATTGAAAGAAGAATTTATGAAAAAAAGACAGTTTATTTTACTGCACATAATTTCCGGAAACATTTCCGAGTAATTCTTACAGGGTATTTATTATTCAGTTTTCTGTACCCAGAAAATCGGATTTTTGGATACTATCAATTCTGCAATAAACATTTTTTATGTTCAACAGACGAACATGCAAAATTAAGAGCAATAAGATTAATCTTATTTTGTTACAATTGAATGTATAAATTTTGTTTCGCAGCGGAAAATGTTTACTTGAGCATTGACAGTATCTTAAAAACCGATATTTTGATTTGAGAAAACTGACTAATACATTGTAAATACTTCTCAGAAATGTTTCCGAGAATTACAATCACGAAAGAAATTTTTGTTTCAGTAATGCTTCTCTAAATCTCAGAAATAGAGTTTCTGTGATTTTGGGAGATAAAAGAACATTTGTCGGAATCATGATAAGTTGGCAAATGTTATATTATGTGTTTGTAAATCCTTCTGCTAGATTAAGAGACCTTTTTATTGCAGTGCAGTTATACAGTGTGTTCCAAAATTTGACCAACAAATTAAGAGGGGGAATAGAAGCCATCAAGAGGATGAAAACTTACCATAGAACATGGGGTCGCAAACTACGTTTAGTAGGAGAAAATCACAAATACATTTATGAAGGGTGTGACGTCGGGTGGAACAAAAAGGGCCAATAATAGGTAGAAAAAGCATTTATATGACGTCAAGCATGATTACAGTGCATTGCAGTTCAACTTCAGAAAGGAGACGACGACACATTTTTATAGACATTTTTCTAAGTTGGGGCCACGAAGATCTTGCACAGCCGACACCGATGGTCTAAAAATGCTAAATTTTGCGATGTTTCGACACCAGTAAATTTTAATAATGAATTTTTACCTTCTCACTCTGCAAACAATAATACCAAATATTTTTATTTAATAATACTGGTGGCAAAGTTATATATTAAAAAGTGGCATATATTATATACCGGTGCCCCTCAAGGGGTTAAACAATTAACAGAGAATCCAATATTTTCCAGAAAATAATAATTCATTTTAAACTGATTTATTTTACTAGACAAAATAACACTGTTTTCAAATAAATTTAAGAAGTTTGTATTGATTTTTTGTAATATATGTTATGCACATAGTTTAAAATTAAATTCTCTATCTAACTGCTTAATGTGCACTATTATATGCTAAAAATATACATCTTTATTGGATTTTTCTGTAATATATATATATGTATATATTACTAAAAGTCGTCGTTCAATAAAATGAAAAATATTACGCAATTAACAGAGCATGCAATATTTTCCAGAAAATAATAATGCATTTTAACCCGGTTTATTTTACTAGACATTCAAATAAATTTAAGAAGTTTGGAATAGAATTTTTGTAATATGTGTTACGAGCATAGTTTAAAATTAAATTCTCACCATTTTTCTTGTTCGCTGCATTCTGTTATACATGAGTCCTTTCGAAGCTTAGAAAACTTACATGTACAGATTTCAAGATATTAATTTTTATTCTGAATCGCTCATATCCTCGTATTCATATATGGAAAGAAAGCGCAGATACCAAAAAATTCTTTTCTGATTCAAGATGAATCCATGCTTTACTAGATTTAATTACGCTTAAGAAAAACTTGCTATATTTAATTTGCGCTTTAGAAAATATACTTTTCCAGTATATATGTTTTAACATTTTGCATTTATTGATATTTTAGCTTAGATGTAAGTTATTAATGTTTACATAGTTCACTGCGTGTATCCATGTAGATAAATTTATGTAAGCTTGTTTGTTTTATTCGAATGTTTTTCACCAAAGCGAAATTCTCATTCGATGTACACCCTTATATATTGCTGTTAATCATTTTCGTACTAACTATACATATTCAAGGAGGAACAGTTGTGAAAAACAAACACACACTCATATTGCGATATAATATTCGCGTTTATTCAACGATTCTAAATCTCTACCGTCTCTGCAGTATTATACAGACAGTAAAGAATACTGCTGCATAGTTCTTTTCAACTGCTATTTAATCTACAAGAGCACATTATTTTGTTATTTGTTACTTATAGGAGAAAAGGTTACATTTATTTTATTTTAAATTATATGTGTCATTACAAGGCGTTTTATTTGATACCAGTCTAGGTGAATGAATTCTTTTCATTCGATGTTTTGAAATCCAGTGTGTGCTTTGTTAAGGCTTTTCTCAAAAAAGGTATTTTTCGCGCTAAGAAACTTGAAATTTTCTAACATATATTTCGACTCATTGTTAAACATAAAAGCATGCTTCTTTTAGACATGATTATTAAACTGATATGTAATCAAAGAGTTTTTTCATTCTCCGATAAATGAATTAAATCTTGACTTATAAGTGATTTTCGCCTCATAATGGCAGTTTGTTTCCCTTTCCTGTGTTGTCGTGTCCAGAAATTCCGTTCAAAATGTCAAATTTGGTAGCATTTTCTGAAAATTTTCCTCCTTTTACCGAAGAACAGAAAACCAAAAATGTTCGATTGTAGAGTTTCATAAAAAGAATACCTACCAATCTGATACATTTACAAACAAAAATTAATTTAATAATGTATCAATAAGTAGCAAGTTTGGATTTAAGAACAGACTTAAAACTTTAATACTACCCAATTTATTACGCCAATGGTAGTGTTTAGAAATATCAACTGGTACCTTCTTTATCAAAAACCAGTTGTGTACTTGATTTGATTGCCTAAGAGTGACTGCTGAGACAAGGAAACCAGATCTGTAGAGCATAATATCCCTCCCAGTCCCTTTATTATGTTCTTAAAAAACAGAGTTCAGCCGTAACTGAAGCCACCAGAAAACGTGATAATGGGCGGCAATTACATAAATACTAGTATGAAAGAAAATCGGTTTACGGCTAGCCCTGCCAGGAACTCTCCAATCGCAAGCACGTGGCAGAGACTGGTCAAGGCTTTGCATTAGTGGTCCGTCACTGCCGGAAAACAGATTCTCTCTCGACAGTGGGCAGCGAGGGGCATCAGTAGGCTGTGGAAGCTTTTGGGTACGCCAGAGAAACGCCCTCGCGGCAGGGCGTGATTCTCTGCCAGAGCTCTACGCACGACAGAACCAACAGACAGACTCCCTAAGTTAAATTTGACAGGTAAGTTAGATGGTTATATATGTTTTTGTTAGTTTCCTCTTAAAAAGCAGGGGTGATGTGAGGATATTTGTAAGACAATTTTTAGGAGGGTTTTGTGTGTACCTGAGATGCCATTGACTTGTCAGTGTGCGATAAAAATATGAATGTGACGCTATGCCTTGTTCACCGCAATCACATCGGTCTGAAGATGCATATTTGAATTTGTGTAGGTACTGCCGGAAGGGTCCATGACGAGTAAGAAAAGCTCTGGTGTGAGGGTTGAGGTAAAATAGTGTGTAGGAGACTTCGGGGATTAGCGTATGAGTATGTCGGCCTTTTGTTGAAGTGGTTCAATGTACTTACCAGTATTTTAGAATATTTCTTTTTAATGATCGTTTGATGTAGCTTGGTGGGAGTGGAAGGTGGTGATCAATGTTAGGTTTTTTTTGTGGCTTCTATTGCAAGAGTATTCGCCAACGCGTTGCCAAATATGCCCTTGTGAGCGGATACATGACCAATTCGAGTGCGGCTTACGAGAGTTAGTAGACGTTTCTTGATATAAAGAACTAGCGGGTGTTTCGTTCTGTGGGAATTTATTGCCTGCAGACTAGACAGACTGTCGCTATATATCCAAAACAATTTTGTGCCTTTTCGTACGCGTCCAATACTGGACATGACAGAAATTAAAACTGAAATCCGGACGCCGCGATAGAACCCCAATCAACGCACTGAGAGGGGCCGGAGCAGGTCTGATCTCCAAGCAATGACCCGATGAATCATCGCCGCCGAGTACCACGTGGAAACAAACAACAGCAACCCTACCTCAGACACTAGCCTGAAGCCAATGACCGAGAGTTAGTCTACCGCCAGCTCGGATCGTGAAGAGCCTACAGTGGCGACCACTATCTCCTTACCGGCGGACCAAACAAAACAAAATATAAAATATTAGTAAAATAAATAAAAATCTAGATATAAAAAAGGAAAATTAGTCCACCTCATCCCGGGCACTCCACGGTGACTAAACCTGAGGCGTTAAGGATACGACGTAGAGAAATAAAGCAAAATTGTTCTCCGGCTGGACCTGGAACCGCCTGTATTCCAGTCTCTCATCTGCCGCACAGACAACCACTTGCTGTCGCTACTACGTCAAGCTGCGCCCCACAGCTGTCGCTTCCCGTAAGAGAAAGTTGAGTCCGCACAATGCTGCGTTGAAGACGTAATCCCCGGACACTCTTAATTTCGGTGACGTTGTCACGATACCGACCGAAAGTGGAATTCCATTGATACCTGCCCCTGTCTGGGACCCCGCTTAAGCAACTCTCCAAAAATGTTTGGTGCCGCAACGGCGCTCTCGACTGAGTTTCCAGTCATCCTCCTGCGCCGAAGCCAGGTTGATTCGCAACCAATCATAGAGGGTTGTGGCCCTCCTTTATATAAATCAACTTATTCAACTTCTAACTTGCATTAATACACGCTAAAATATAAACCTTTATTTTGGGGGTTTCTTATTTGGTATAAACAATATTTTGTACCAACACATTCATTTTCAATGATGGATTTTGCCTGATTTATTTACAACATTAAACAGCATTATTTTCATTTTAAAACAGCATTATTTTCATTTTTATTTTCATTTTAAATTTAAGACGTTTGTACTAACACAAATTTCTGTAATTTCTGCTACGAGCTTAGTTTAAAATTAAATTCTCGCCTTCTTCTCCTTGACTGCATTTTGTAATATATGAGTCCGTTTTAAGTGTAGAAAAATTTATATCAACTGATTTTAAGTTATTAATTTTTATTCCTAATTCCATATAGTCTCATATTATTATGCAAAAGAAAACGCAGCTACCGAAAAATTCTTTGATGTTGTAAGTTAATACCAAGCTTTTCATGCTTTTCAAGATTTAATTACACGACAAGACTAAGAAAAATTTGCTGTATTTAATTAGCGCTCCAGAAAATCTATCGAGTTTACCTGTTTTAACTTTTTGCATTGTATCCATATTTTTCACGAAAAGGGAAGTTATTAATGTTTACAGAATTCACTCCGTGTATCCACTCTATGTAAAAACATTATGATAGTTTGTTTGACTTATTAGAAAGTTGTTCATCTAAACGGAATTTTTGCGCGATGTAATTTTACATTTCTTTTAATCCATATTGTGTATAGAGCGATAGTTTTACTTTGAAATATCAATTAGAACCGTATAATTTTTAATATTAATACAAAATTTTGTCTTATGATTTTACAGTTTTTAATTTAATGATTATTTAAAATTCGAATTATTTTTTCTATGTAATTTAAAATGTTATATTTTTTAATACTTTATTTGTAATCTTGATTGTTTATGCACTTAAATATTCCTATTTAAGCGTGATAACTTGTTGGCAGTTATTATGTACATGTAAAGTTTGAGTCGACGTATTTTTATTTTTGTTTTAATCCTGAATACGAACAGTGATATAGTTTTATTTTTAAGTACTAATTGAAACCATAAAATGGTTAATACTAATTTAAAATTTTGTCATATTATTTTAGAGTTTTTATTCTAAAAGCTATTTAAAATTCGATTTCTTTTTTTTTTTTATTAAAAATGTTATTTCTTAAAAATGTTATTAGGTGCGTTCGTAATTATATAAATACGTAGCACCTATAGTCGTCGCTTGGTCCGTCCGTCCGTCTGTCCGTCCGTCTGTCTGTCTGTCTGTCCGTCTGTCTGTCCGTCCGTCTGTCTGTCTGTCCGCATATAACAACGCAAAAACTACCCAACCAAATGGTTTGCAATTTAAAATATATTATCTTTGCAGAATTTTGTCGAGACATTTCAAATTTTATTAAAATTGAATCAAAACTTTAGGAGATATTAATAAAAATATTTATTAAGAAATTTGAATTTTTTTTTTTTAAATCGGTGCTTTTTTGTTATAGGAGCTTCCGAAGTTTAATCGTCAAGCGACCGAGATACTTATTTTATGGCAGAAATGAATCTGCAGACGATATAATTCATTTCACAGAATTAAAAATCATCAAGATCTGAATATTTATATAACTAGCTGATACATATATATCTGAATATTTATATAACTAGTTAAGATATTTGTATGAACAGTGTCATAAAATATATACTTAACTAGCTGTTTAACCCGTTCTACGCACGGGAGATCATGAATTTAATTCTAAAACGTGCGTACGAACGCACCTCGTTTGTAACGTTTGACGTACAATTTCCAACTTGTTTATAAGTTGTTTTATTCTTTATTCTTTATGCAAAAATAATTATATTTAAGCATGCTAATTTGTTTGTGTTTACTATGTACATCAAAATTTCGGGTTAGTAAAATATTAATATTGAACGTTGACATCCAGCACTTAAGTTTTCCAGATATTGAGAAAAATATTATTTGGAAAAATAAAAGTTATTTCTATTTATTACTTGTTATATTTGAAAGCAATTAAATCAAAATACATTCCTCTGCTTTCGAAAAATGTGAGTAACTTTTGAATTGCGAATGCCTTTTTAGAATTATCTCTGCCAAAGAATTTCTTATCGTTTGTAATATTAGAAAAACAGTGTTTATGCAACAATTTGTAGAATTATTTAAAATTTTAATAGCTTATTATTAAGTGGTTTGTCTTAATAGATTAAATCGCATTATTTTAAACAAATTAAAAAAGTGTGTAATACTTTAAACTTTAAACATGCTTACTTTAATGAGCTTATTAAATATGCATTCATTTTACATAATATGATCAAGAATATGTCTCTATTTCTTTTAGTAGGGTCAGAGGAATACATGATTGCCGATTATTGCTGGATATTTAATCTTGTAAATGCAGAATTATTGCATAACAGTTAAAAAAAAAGAAAGAAAGAAAGAAAAGAAAAAGAAAAGAGAAAGAAAAAGAAAAAATGCTGAATTATTATGCCGCATAAGACCTTTGAATAAGAAAATAAATGAATTGAAAACAATTTCAATGCATTCTACGTGTATATGTATATAAATTTACAAATAAAGTTGCTCTATTTTTTTATTCAGTAGGCTAGTAGGCTATATACGTCAGTATAACGCATGTTGACACATATTGTGTAAAAACTGTACACGATAGGAAAAAACACAGAGATAATTTTTGAAATGAGTATTCTAAAAAATGAATAGAAACAGCGTAAAGTTTTTAAAAAGTTGCCACAAATGTAAATGTCTCTTAAATCGGTTAAGTTTTCTACTCATTATACCATACTTTTCATTGTCATGTGGAACAAAGATGTACGTATATGCTAGTCAGAACTTATGTCAATATTTGGCTGTTAATTTCAGGGTAGATTTTATTCAAATTTGCAAGCATCATCTATTGCTCTATGTAAAAAATTGGTCTTTTCAACATATACAGGGTGTCCCATAAATAGCGCCCAAACTCTGTACAGCTAGATTCCTCGTTGGGAGTACATAAAAAATGCCCAAATAACTGTACCTGTACGATCCATAGTTTACGAGAAAAATACGAAAAACAAAGTATGACGTCACAGCCGGTGCAAGGAAAAAACACCGTATTGGACACATTAAGAGCAGTGTTTTCATATCTTTCCAGACGATGACGCTCCAAACGTTAGCTGTTTCTAGTTCGCTGAGCATACCGCGTCATGTATGCGCGCGCCGTGAAATGACATTAAGCCGTCGTTGAACTCGTATTTAAAAGACTGTACGTTGCAGCTACTGGTATTCTTCGCATGGTTATCGTGTCGTGTATTCCGTTCGCGAATATTGCGACATGTATGTTCAAGCCTGCCTCGGATATGCACGGCGGACACTTTGAACATCTGCCTTTATAATTTACGAATACTGCTGTTGATGTTTCAAATAAAGCGTTTTTTTCTTGCACCGGCTGTGACGTCATACTTTGTTTTTCGTATTTTTTCTCGTAAACTATGGATCGTACAGGTACAGTTCTTTGGGTATTTTTTATGTACTCCCAACAAGGAATCTGTTTGTGCAGAGTGTGGGCACTATTTATGGGACACTCTGTATATTATGGTCCATATTAGAAATAACCTGTCACCGTTTTAGCCCTGATTTAATATAAATGTATTTAAAACGGGAAAACCTGAACTAATATAATTCGAGGTATATATTATTTTACTCTAAATTTTTCATATTTTCATATTAGACAAAAAAATTTGGAAAGTGTATCTAATTTTAATCTAACTCAGCACTTTGCTGATTTTAATTTCATTTTACTCCCAGAAAGAGAGAACCGTATTTCATTTTGTTCAAGAGAAAGTACTTTTTATAAATTTGATTTAACATTTTATGTCACATGAAAAAGTTGAAAGTTATTAATATTTACAAAGCTCACTCAGTGTATCCGTTAAAAAAAAAAAAAAAAAAAAAAAAAAAAAGAAAAAAATCCATTACGTAATGTGATGATTTATATTGAAAGAAAATTGTCGCAAGATTTAATTTCATGTCTCTTTTTTACTTATTGTGGATTTTAAAAATGATGTTGTTGAAGATGTTATTGAGAAGTGCGTATAGTTTAATAAAGATTAAGGATCTTCTAAGCAGTTGTACAGTTTTTATATAAATCCAATGATTTTATTTATATTTTACACTTTTAAAATGTAGTTTTTATTCTTTTATCGTATATTTCTGAAATTATTCCATTAAATGAAGAATGTTGTTACTCAATTTGCTGGTTTTTCAGTACAGACATGATTGTGCTAATAAATAAAGAAAATTGACAAAATTAGAATAACAATAATAATAATAAACAATGGATTTTAATGTGTCCATACAAATCCACATTTAAAATAATTTTAAATAAATACAAAAATAATTATTATTTATTTAATCAAAATTTTAAACTATATTACTTTTCTTGGCATTTTTAAATCCATTATTATCCATTAAATTTAGAAATTTTAAATAAAATTATTAACATGTATGCATGTAATTAAATAAATATACAATACTTAAAATAAATGTGATTAGATGACAAGCTTGTAAATGAAATTGCAAGTATTTTTTAAACAAAAGATAACTAATGTGTATTAAAATAACTTTTATAAGAATAATTAATAATATTAATAGATTAAAATAATTAAAAATAAATATAGATTTAATAATTAATAACCGTTTTCAAATGATAAATTATTAAAATAATAAATAACTCACAAATTTCAAATTATAAATATATAAAATTTTAAATTTAACATTTTTAAATTCGCCACTTACATGTCTTTTTTGCATGTTGAAATATATTCCTTACACTTAAATTCCCCCCTTTATGAATATATCCTTCATATTATTATTTACGCCCAATTTCATTTCCTCGAAGTTTCTTCTTGGGTGCGTGAAATTAGAAATATTAGAAATTTAAATGCGTAGATAATGTGCACAGCGTTTATCAAATGTTTAAAATTTTTGTTCTCAAACTCAAATAGTTTTAAATAATTAGATTGCAACATGCAATGAACATTGTTTTCGATTTAATTATTTTATGGGTGCATTCATGTGTGTCTTGTTAAATGTTATTTAGGTAAAATTGTATATCTTTAACATCTCACTAGACAAAATATTGTCTAAAATCTAATGCCATGAAAATATTACGTGGTTTGTTAATTTATCACAATATATTTTCTGAGTAGGAAGACAATTTTGAGCCAATCTAGTTTCTTTTGGCGATAACTTGTTGAATATTGCTATATCATGACCGGTATTCATTGTATGGACAAGGAATATTGAACAAACATTTTGTTAATGTTTTGCCAGTATTGCACCGACGCACACTGTGCAGAAGGAATTTTTTTTTTTTTTTTTTTACATTTATTGACAAAGCGGCCTTCATTGTTTATTGAGTCGGTTCACAATTCCCACAATCACGACCATTTTTCTCTAATTTTATACATTTTTAATTCAAACATATCAAATTTTAGTTATTATTTTATCTGAAGTTAGTGCAGAATGACGTAGAATTTCTTTTTTTTTTTTTTTACGCGTATTTATAGACAATTAAATGCCGCTACTTGCCAAAGTTGCACCTAAATACAAGTAACCCCAATGTTTCTTACTCCTCAAATGCCTACAGATGAGGAATTAACAACGATTTTACAAGATGTAGTAGGATATAGCGGGATATTGAATTTACGAGACGAAATTGCTGTAAATTAAAGGAACTTCAAAAAAACAATACATAAGTATCAAAACCCAATTATTTTTCTTTGTAAATAACCTTAGAATACTTCTCACAAGACAAAAAAACCCAATTTACAACAATACAAAAATTGGACTTACATAACAATTTTTTTCTCATAAGCTACTCATTTTTGGTTTTCGCATAGTTTTCCTACTTTTTCCGATATATTTCCTTCTAAAAGCAGGACTAGATGGTGTGTAAGGGAGAAAGACATATGGTTTCACATGCTCTGGGACCTAAAGAACAACTCTACAATGTGGACAAACCTTGGGAATATACATACACTATTCACCTATATGCTGAAAATTCGTCATTTCGGCACACTGTCTGACATTGGCAAAAAATATTTCGCCAATAATTGCCAAAACTTCAAATGAAAATCCTATCTTTTTTGAAATATTGGCGTTTATTTCAATTATTTCCCATAAAAGCCAATATTTAATGAATAGTAATATTTCATTGAAAATATTTCTGTGAATGTTATTATGGAGTAATGTTGAGATTACAAAATTACTATTCACAATATAGCCAATGTAACCAATATTGGTTTGCTACTAAAGAATTTTGTAGCAGATATATCATTGGAAGTATAAAAAATTAATTATATCTTTAACTAAATAACTATTTGTAAAAAAGGAAAACTAAGACAAGCTTACAGTCTATGTGATATAATTATTTTTTGTTGTTTATATATATACATCATGTAAAACATGAGTTATCATTTGAATTAAGTATTTTGTTGCTATATTTATTTATAAAACATACTTCACTACTGAATCATTAAAAATCAACCCCCCCCCCCCCACACACACACACAATTTCTCAAAACAAAATCTGTCGTAAAGAAATTGTAATTTTTTCTTTTAAAGTATATATCAACAAAAAATTTTAAAATTTATTAAACCTATGCAGTATGCGGAAGACATTATCAGAATATCTGAATTCAATGAAAACTGATCGAAAAATGCTTTTATAGATTTCACCCCTTTTCATTGACTGAAATTTATTACTGATATCTTGCTAAACTGTTTAATATTTTCACAGTTCTTTGTTGCTACAATCTTTCTTTTATTCTACGAACAAAGCCCAACATAAACAATATTTGACTTTCAGTAAAAATAATTAAATATATAAATCAAACAAATATAGTACAGATCTTCAGAAAATTTGTTATCTTCAGATTTAAAAACAGTTTTCTTATGTATCTCCATTTTACTGATAAAAATTAATAGTTTTTGGACTTACACTATGAGTTAACTTTAAAATAGAGACAACACTACTAAAAAAGAATGCAAATAAGATTTATTTTAGAAATACGTGACAATTAAACACTTTGTTATCACGGCATATTATCAGAGTCGATACATTTTGCAAGATTATTTGCCGTTTAATTTGGTATCTTTAGATTTTATTTGTAGTTGATAAACGCCCACGGAACTGATAATGATAAACATATTTTTATTTATAAAAATATGAAAACATGTAAGAAATATAAAATCCTCGTAAATTAAACATGTCCTCGATAATTAAACATGTTCTTATTTGTGTCACAGTATATTATCACAATCAATGTATTTTACAAGATTTTTCCTTTTAAATTAGTACATTTAGATTTAATCTACAATGTTTTTAAACATACCCATTTAACTGATAAAGATTGATATATTTTAGTTAAAAAAGATATGAAAACATATAAAGAATATATATCCTGATAAATTAGAATATAAAGTAGATTTATATTTGCACGCCCTATGATAATTAAACGTTTTCTTATCAATTTCACCCCTTATTATTAATATAAATGTATTTTGAAAGGAAATTTGCCTTTTAATTTACTGTGTTAAGATTAAAATCTACAGTTGTTCAAGTACATGAACAGAATTGATGAAGATAACTTTTAGAATTGCGAAAAAACGTAATTGAACATTAAACAGAAACATTTGCAGGAAATAAAACAGCTTTATATTTAAATACCCATGCTAATTAAACGTTTATTTATCTTTTTTAGCGAATATTATCAACGTAAATAAGTTTTGTGAGAAAATTTGCCTTGTGGGTTTCCTGTATTCTGATTCCTACAATACAATTTCAAGCCTTGATAAAACATCTCCTCACGCAATCCTTGATAAAACAAGCGATCACACACATAGAATACCAATGTAATAAAAATCCTTACCAATTTCTTAACAAGCACGCACGCAAGAAATAGGGGCTTTTGTTATTTGTTTCCAAACCCTTCCCTTGTGTGTCCCTGAGGTATTCAACTGCATCCCACTTATCCCCGAAGATTCTAAAATTAAATATAGATAATCGATGACGCCCCCAACCATTTCTGTCCACGTAGAACCACATCAAAACCTTTCGAGTTTAATTCTAACACCAATACCTGCAGGGAGATTAGAGAATAGAGTCAGTGTTAAAGTTGTTGAGTTAAATGCCAGAGAAGGCTGGCCTAATCAATAAAAGCAGGGAGTCACGGGTCACATGAGAACGGTTTTAATTATCATTAAAGATAACAAAACCTACTCCGCGTATTTCACATGCGAGGTTATTTATGAACCGGATGAATCCTTAATGAGAAGTTGCCAACGAAATTGTTCGTGTTTTGGAAATAGAGAACGTTAAACTTTACTTTTTCCTGCCATGTTTGAACACGTACGTGACTGTAAAATAATCGGATTAAAGGGAAATTCTGCGTTATATAGAAGAAATTATCTTGTATATACATTTTATAGAGGCATTGCATTTTCCGGTACTTTTAATGTAAATAACGGTTTTTTTTTTCTCACAAAAATTAGTTTTTATTTTTCACGTGTTCAAATTAGAAACAATAATTTTACACATTTTAAATGATAAGCATGAAAGGCATGTATTTAAATGTATGTAATATATGTATTATAAATGTATGTATTTTGAGTGCATTTTAAATGAAAGTTATGTATTTTAAATTAAATGAGGATAAGATTTGTACTACGTCCACATTGGATATTTAACCCTTTCAGGGGCAAGCACTTGTGCTCCTGTAACGTTGAATTCCCACCGGAATTTAGGAAAGAATTTAGTTCAAAATAAGAATAAAAAATTTTTAAACTCTTTCTCGTCAAAGTTAAAAAAGTAAAATTTAATTAAAAGTTTATGGTTTGAATTGGATTAAAATTAGGTGATATATAATATATACCACCACCCGTCAAAGGGTTAAGATATCTTAGACAATTTTGGAGGTGGTACGCCCAGAATTAGAATGCCCGTTCACACTGCAGAACGCATATAAGATAACTCTCAGAATTTACTGTGTCTGAGTCTGAACAAATGGGAAATGTGCGCATGCGCATAAAATAAAACAAGCCTCAACAGCCAATTAGAGTGAGTGGTAGTCGCTGTATCTAGACATAGAAAGTTTCTAATCACTGAGAGAGTTTGTGGAATTATCTCACTGAGTTCGAGGAAATGACATATTTAAAACATCAGGCGTGAACGGGGTATTATATATTAAACAAAATAAATGCAATAGGAATGATGGGGATAGGAACAATATTTGGCGATCGATTACGTTCGCTCGGCTAACATAAAAGTATCCATTTTCCCTTATAATATACAATTGATTATAAATAAACACTAATGTTATGAACAATCATGGAGAGAAAAGAAAGTAAATATTAACTACTTTTGGAGAACAAACTACGTACATATATATTTTTTAAAGTATTTGAAATTATTAGAAATATTTCTTTTATATTGCTAGTTTAGTCAAGCTTTTTTGTGTTAAAATATATTTAGAGTTAAATTCCATGAATTATTGATGAAATCAGTAAATCCAGATAGTCACGGGTAACATTAAATCGGTTTAATTAAAACGATATATATAATGACAAAACCTACTCATATGCAAGGATCTCATAAACAAGGATATGGCAAGGTTTCTAGTATCCAAGGACATGGCAAGGTTTTTCATATGCAAGAATATTTATGAATCGAATGAATTCTTAAAGAGGGATTACCTATGTTCGTGTTTCGGAAATAAAGAATGTCGGGCTTTAAATTCTCTGCCTGGTTTGTGCACGTACGTGTACGTGAATGTAAGGTAGTAAAATGAAGGAAAAATTCGGTTTTATGTAAACGAGATTACAATAGTACAGAAAAACTGAATTTTCCTTTATCTGATGCGAATAAATAATAGAAATGACTTCTTAATACTGTAAATAAGCTATTAGAGCAACGATAATGTTTTTTTTTAATTATCTTTTTGACAACAGAATAAAAACAATGCGCTTTCTGAAAATATAAAAATATATAGGTAGCCTTTTCCTTTATTATTAGTAAAAAATAGAAGTATTTGAAAATTTGATATAATAAAGATATAAAAATTATAGGTATCGCTTTCCTTTATTATTAGTAAAAAATAGAAGCATTTGAAAATTTTATATAATAAAGATATAAAAAATTATAAGTAGCGTTTTCCTTTATTATTAGTGAAAAATAGAAGCATTTAAAAATATTTAGCAGTGTTACTTTAATATGCTTATTAAAAAATATCAGTTTGACACTCGAGCTGCCTTCAGAGCGTATTAACATTTCCATTTTTAACATTATACTAAAATGTTGAATTCCGTAATTTCTTCATCCAAGAAATATGATAATTTCCTTGCGAAAAATCTTGTTTCTTTTTTAAATTATATTCTATAAATATTATTTTTATTTACAAACAATGTATAAGAGAAAACATGCTAATACAGATTGATATAAAATATGAATTAAAATATACGCTTCACTCTGTTGGAATAAATCTTAACTATGATACTCCAACCATTGAATATGATATAGCCAGGTGAAAAAGCTTTCCTTTCTTCATTATGACTTAATTACATGGCGTAGAGGCGTTTCCATGTAATTTCCCACTTTCATCATATAAAAATGCTATAATTATAGCTCGGATGAATGAAATTAGCGCTTCAATTCGCAGCCATGTCCAACATATAACACTGAATTATGCCAGTCGGGCTATCGTCCGGGTTGCTCAGTAAGGAAGAACATTGGCAAGGCAAGCCAAGGTACCCATGTTCGAGTCATGGTTCGGACATTTTTCGCTCTGTTGGAATAAACAGGAACTGTGATACTCCAACAATTGAATATGATATAGCTAGTTGAAAAAGCTTTCCTTTCTTCATTATGACCTAATTACATGGTATACAGGCGTTTCCATGTTATTTCACACTTTCGTCATGTAAAATTGCTATAATTACAGCTCGGATGAATGCAGTTCGCAGTCATGTCCAACACATCAGACTGAATTATGCCAATAGGGATGTTGTTCGGGTCGCTCAGTAAGGAAGGATATGGACACTCAGGTTCGAGTCCTGCCTCGGACATTTTTTTCCTCTGTTGGAATAAACCTCAACTATGATACTCCAAGCATTTAATTTGATATAGCTAGTTGAAAAAGCTTTCCTTTCTTCATTATGACCTAATTACATAGTATACAGGCGTTTCCATGTTATTTCACACTTTCATCATGTAAAAATGCTATAATTAGAGCTCGGATGAATGAAATTAGCGCTACAATTCGCAGCCATGTCTAACATATAAGACTAAATTATGCCAGTCGGGATATCATTTGGGTACCTCAGTAAGGAAGAACATTGGCAAGGCAAGCCAAGGCACACAGGTTCGAGTCCTGGCTTGTACATTTTTCGCCCTGTTGGAATAAATCTCAACTATGATACTCGAACCTTTAAATATGAAGTATACTGTTAACCGCTCTATTGTTTTTGTTATTTTAATAAGATTTGAGAATACCATAGCTTCTTTTAAAAAATAACATATTTTTCTTTTAGAAAAATTATGTTACCTCTTTAAATGTCAGAAAATAGATTATGCAAGTAGTTTTTCGTGCATAAAATGTATAGTAGGTGTTTTTCCATTAAAAAAAAAAAGACATATAATATCAGCAAATATTTTAAGTTCAGCATTAGATTTTGAATTATATTTAGATGCATGAAGCCGAAGAACTACTTAACTTGATCCAGTAAACAACATGCGCATTTTAAAAACATGTTATTATTTATTTCGAGTCTATCTCTGTCATATTTCTTATGTTATAAATTTAAAGGACATAGATTATACCGAATAGAGGATTTTTTTTAATGTTAATCAATCTATCTAAATCTATTTTACGGTTTTTAAGCATGCATTCTGTTTGAAATCGCAAGAGCTACTTTTTTTAAATTCTTTAATATACATATTTTTAAGTTAGTATATAACGCAATTTCATGTCCTTTGATTAGTGATTATCAAGAGACTAAATTTTTATTCAAGGACTTTATTATTATTCAAGGTCAATTATTATTCAAATTATATAAGTCAAGGTTAATTGCCTCTCTGTTCTTTTCATGACAATGCGTACAAAAATGCAGATTTTCTTAAAAATATGCATTATTAAAATCTGTGTGAGTAATATCATCATCAAAGTTAGTATGGATAATAAACATATCAATGCTTAATGACCCACATGAGAAGAACTTTTTTTTCGCAAAACATATAACTGAATTTTAATAATTCATAAAATGAATAAAAAATGCATCTTCAAAATAACTCGAATAACTATATCGAGTTTCACAAAGACAAAAAAAATCAGCTATAAAAATATTCTTGCGCTTATTTTTAGCAACCTCCGTTGATAAAAATTCAGATACGATAATGTGAGATTCGAGACAATTTTAACATTTCCTACCAACGTGGCCTGATCCGTTCTACGTCTTTTCCGCACGTTCCTATATTGATTTTCACTCCTTCGTTCTGCCATACCGTCACCATCTTGAAACGTGAACCCCTCATGAGTTCAGGCATTGAAGAATTTTAGAAAAACAAAACCAAAAAAAATTCCCTCCAAACTCCATAAAGGTTATTCTTGTATGGCAGATGAAGGCGGGATGACTTCAAATCATTGAAAGGATCTCAGGAGTGTTTTTAAAGAACTTTCCAAGCATCAAGACGGTGAAGGTTGGATTGGGAATGTAACAGGGAGTGCCCTCGAATCTTTCTTCGTATGGAAGGGTGGGAAATCTCTAGAAAGCATTGAATTTATGGATTTCAAGGGTGTATGATTGGAAGAATTTTTATTTCTTATGCGTCAGTATATGAAGGGTAAAATTTTGTATAAGTGCATATGCGTTTATTCGATTTTAATTGGAGAATATCTTGGGTAGGAATATTAGAGTATAAAATGTTCATAAAAGTGTGATTTAAAAAGTCATATATATCAATGGTTCATTCGATTCTGAAAATATTTAAGCAGATTTGAATCTCCAGTTCATGCATAAGCTATTGCATTTAATCCTAGATCGGAAGATTTCCGAAAAAATATTTTATACAATGTGTGTTAATTTAAAGAAATAGACGGAATTGTGTATCCATAACAGGAAGTATCCTCGAATTTTTCTTACATCAAAGGGTGGGAAATCTCTAGAAAGCATTGAATTTATGGATTTCAAGGGTGTATGATTAGCAAAATTTTTATTTCTTATGCGTGAGTATATTGAGAGGTAAAGTTATGTATAAGTGCATTATGCGTTTACTCGATTTTAAGTGAGAAATATCTTGCGTAGTATTACTGGAGTATAAAATGTTATTTAAAGTGTGGTTAAAAGTTAAATATGTAAAAGATTCAATTCATCCCGGAATTATTTAAGCTGATTTAAATGTTTAATTTATAACTGTGCTATAATTTGTGGATTTCAAGGGTGTCTGATTGGAAGAAATCTTTTTTCTTATGCGAGCGCATATGGATGGGTGAAGTTTATATGTAAGTGCACATGTGTTTATTCGATTTTAATTGAAGAATATCTTGAGCAGGAATATTGGGGTACAAAATGTTCATAAATGTGAGATTTAAAAAGTCACACATGTCAATGGTTCATTTTATTCTGAAAACATTTAAGCAGATTTAAATCTCCAGTTTGTACATAAGCTATTGAATTAATCCTAAGTTGAACGATTTCCGAAAAATATTTTAAACAATCTGTTTTAATTTAAAGAAATAGACGGAATTGGCTGGGCATAACAGGGAATGCCCTCGAATCTTTCTTCGTATGGAAGGGTGGGAAATCAGTAGAAAGCACTGAATTTATGGATTTTAAGGGTGTATCATTGGAAGAATTTTTATTTCTTGTGTGTCAGTATATGGTCGGGTAAAATTGTGTATAAGTACATATGCGTTTATTCAATTTTAATTGAAGAATATATTGGGTAGGAATATTGGGGTATAAAATGTTCATAAAAGTGTGATTTAAATAATTACATATATGAATGGTTCATTTGATTCCGAAAATATTTAAGCAGATTTAAATCTTCAGTTTTTACATAAGCTTTTGCATTTAATCCTACTTTGAACGATTTCCAAAACATATTTTAAACAATGTGTTTTAATTTAAAGAAATAAACGGAATTGGGTGAGCATAACAGGGAGTGTCCTCGAATCTTTCTTCGTATGGAAGGATGGGAAATCTCTAAAAAGCACTGAATTTATGGATTTTAAGGGTATATCATTGAAATCATTTTTATTTCTTAAACATGAGCATATGGAAGGGTAAACTTTATGTATAAGTGCACGTGCGTTTATTCGATTTTAATTGAGGAATATCTTGAGTAGGAATATCGGAGCAAAAAATGTTATTAAAGTGTGGTTAAAAGTCAAATCTCTAGAAAACATTGAATTTATGGATTTCAAGTATTTATCATGAAATGATGAATGAAAGAATTTTTATTTCTGATGCGTTAGTATATGGATTGGTAAAATTTATATATAGATGCACATGTGTGTATTTGATGTTAATTGAATAATATCGTGGGTACGAATATTGCAGTATAAAATGTTATTAAATGTGTAGCTGAAAGCCAAATATATGAAGGGTTCATTTGATACTGAAGATATTTAAGCAGACTTAAATCTTAAATTTGTAAAAATTATGTTATAAAAGTCGATAGATAATTAAGGTTTCTAAAATGAATCAAATTTTCGAAGTATTGTACACGTAGGTTTTTCTACTTTCTCATATACACACTGTATATTTATAGCCCAAATATTCCCTAATAATCTTAAGATAATTCCAAAGACATTAGCATCCAAAGTGAATTTTTTTAAATCTTAGACTTTATACTATGTACTAAAAGTGGAAAAGGATGTTTACCTGATGTTACATAAAATTTTTGTTTAATTAATTGCTTCTAAACTTTTTTCAGATTTTGTCGATTCTTTTCCGACTTTAAATACCCAAAAAGATTTAGGGAGTATTTATTTCTGCACTAACCTCACCATTTGAAATTAGACTGCAACACGGTATTCAGAAGAATCTATGAACCTTAACTTTGCTTCTGTTTTTTTCCAGCGAGATAATTAGGTAGCTTCCAATCCAAAAAATAAAAAACTACTTATTGGAGTCACCCGGAAGAAAGCAATTCTGTGAAATTACGGTATATTTTCACTCATCAAGAACCCAAGAGCCCAAAACCACTTTCCTTCTAAATGTTGATTTATGTATATATAAGATATTTTTGTCATACGTTAGCAGTCGTATTTTTGAATCGATTTAGATGTGAATGTGCATGGGTACAGGACGTTCTAAGGTTTCAACCGAGTTCGTTGGCCATCTTCATCTGCCATCCTATTTCAAAATGGAAGCCACTTAACTATTTCAAATTCAAAATGGTGTACAAAAAATTAGAAATCCTAAATGATTTTTTTTACATTTAAATGTTCGTTCAGGCTATATACAAGGATTCCGGAGCATTTTTTTCACCTCTATCTTAAAAAATGGCTGCGATATAGCTGTTTGAAATTCTAGGTGGCTGACATTTTGAAACTTAACTATTAAAACTTAACTTAACTATTTAAAATTCAAAATGGTGTGCAAAAAAAAAAATTAGAAATCTTATTTTTTTTTTCTTTTAAATATTCGTCCGGGCTGTATACAAGGATTCCGGATTTTTTTTCATCTCTATCCTAAAAAATGGCTGAGATATAGCTGTTTGAAATTCTAGGTGGCTGACATTTTGAAATAAGACAGCAGATTAAAAATAAGGATTTCTCTATAAACGTTTTCAATTTATGAGTTTAGTGAGCGTTGTATCTCCCATATTCACTTTTATTGTAACCATTGTTACAGTTCTTACATGCTTAAAGCTATATATTCATATCCGCTAACGTTAAATTCTCGCCAAGCTGGTCATACTTAGCGGAATATTGCCATATTTGACGACCAAAAATAAATCGCCATAAATGAAACTAACTTGACTATGGCTGCCTAATTTAACGAAATTCACATTCAAATTCTTCATTGACTAAAATTAGGAATGAATCATCTATAATCAGGTTCTACGCATTTTAGATTCGTGCATTTGAGTAAAATTAGCTGAATTCTTAAAAACAAGGAATAACACAGGTAACCTTTTCCTTCCGATACAGGCATGGAGGGCGTTTTTAAAATGGGAACTTTTCACAAGTTTAGGGATTGAAGAAAATAAAAAAAATAGGCTCAATTTAAAAACAGCGTAAGCTGGCATTAAATCCGGGTTCATTACAACAATAAAATAGTGTATATTTTAGAACGTATCGGATATATAAAATAAGATATATATATATTAAAACAGCCTTTCATTTACATTTAAATTCATGTATGTTTTTATTGTTATTATTTTTTATTTCTGAGCCATTTAATTTGATGTTATTAACGTATTATATTAAATATTGTTGTTTTGCATCAGTTAAGCTATTAAAAGTTTTAAATAAATGTTATTGAACTGCATAATAAATGTGAACTTAATATATTGTAAGAGTGAAAAAATTCTGCACACATTATTTTTTTAATATGATCGTAAAAGTTTTGATGCATAAAAGTATCACTGTAATATTATGCTTTAAAATAAAATAATGAATTCGTTTGTAATAAAGTGTAGTTTAATATATATTTAGCTTATCCTCTTCAATTAAAATTTACGTTACTGGTATGTTATTTTTAAAATAAATAATTTTATTAAATGCCTTAACACTAGAACGTCCGCTGGTGTCATTTCGACACCAAACCGAATTTAGCCTTATCTCTCTAGCACATTTTTTTACCTATATTCTTCAAATTGTATGACTTTTAATTATTTTACGTAATAAGCATACTATCGAAATTTTTATTAGGTGATTCGATTAAAAAAAAAATACAGCCAAATTCACCTAGAACGTCCGTTGGTGTTATTTCGACACCAAGCAGAATTTACAACAAATCATCGTTCATCATTAAAGTACAATGACGCAATATACTGTTAAATTAGAACTTATAGCATCCATTTTGCATAAATAAATTAGTGGTGTCAAAATGACACCGGCGGCTGTTTTAGGATGTCGAAAATTTCGGCCGTTTGGATTTAATATATTTTTCTGTAAAATTAACCATCGTTCTTTCGTGAAAAGATAACAGTATAAGCCTAATGAAAGTACAATGACGGAGTAAAGTGTTAAATTAGAATTTATCCCGTCCATTTTGCATAATCAAATTAGTGGTGTCGAAGTGACACCGACGGCTGTTTTAGGATGTCGAAGTTGTCGGCCGTTCTAGTGTTAAAAATATATTATTAACATACGATATAGAACCACATCTTAACCGCACTGCCAGTCTAAAATATTTGAAAATCTCCAAACTTTAACGCGGGATAAATTTTAGGAACAAATTTTTAATTTTTGCGCAATTATATATTTGTAAAAGGGAAAAAAAATAAAGAATTTTAAGAATTTTGACCTTTAAGCACACGTTATCCAAAACAATAAGTCTATCATTTTCTCCCTATTAATCAAACTTCCAACATTTTACCTTTTATTCGTTTCGCCCTATACGATTAATAGCACCCAAATATCTGGATATGATGAGAAAAAAAATGAAATGAAATAAAAATAAAGATTTACTTTTTGAAATTTCTTACACCATTTTTTTAATTCGATAAAATATATAAGCCGAGCATCTTGTTTATTCAAATAGCTTACACCAGAATATTTTTACGGAATTAATCATGAGTAAAATATGAATATTTTCAGAACTGGAATAAATGTATTGAACATCGAAAAATATTCATGAGTTGATCTTACATTCAACAATTTCCATTTGCTTTTCGTTTACATTTTCTATTGATTTTCTCACCAACTCTCTATCAGTAAGTCAACAACGTTCAACGGAAAATGATTTTCACAACGGAGGGAGAAAATGAACATCAAAATTTATTCCCATAAGGGGAGGCTTTTCACGCCAGCTTTATGTTCTTATTTGCTTTATTTCTTATCGTGCATATATTTCTGGTTTATGTAACTCTGACTTTTCAATAAGTGAAAATGATAGATTTTTGATTAGTTTGTTCTTGATAGTCACGATGAAATGTTTTAGAATTTTTTAAAATTATTATCTAAGCTTTATCTGTAAATTAATTAATTTCATTTTTAATTGATAGTTCAATTTTCTCGTTGAAGTTATAGTAAAGTTCCAGTCAAATTTAACGGCATTATTACCTTGGCATATTTGTGATAGTGTGTTATTTCATTTAAAATTTTCTAAACTTGATACTTTTTTAATTTAACTTAAATCAAAGATTTGTGTTAACCCTCTAAGCGGTTTGCCCGTATTTTTCCGTTTCTGAAAAACAACTTAAATTGGCTATAGACAAAAATATTTTTTTACACATTTCTATAAAATATATGTAAGATAGAGAGATTAAAAGTGTATTTTAGAAGCAAACTGTGAAAGTAAATTTAAATTAACATTAGTTTTATGAACATTTTTATAAAACTGCAGGAAAGCATTCTGACGCTCAGAGGGAAAAATACAATATTACACCAATTTTCCCTATTCAATAAAAATATCTTAGCAGAGCAACTTGTTTATTCAAATGGTTCACACGAGAATACTTTTACTGAATTAATCAGTAAAATAATACGAATATTTTAAAACCTGAATTAGTTCAATGAACATCGGCAAATATTCATGATTTGATTTTACATTAAGCATTTTCTAGTTGCTTTTGGTTACATTTTATATTGATTATATCACCAACTCTCTATCAGTAAGTCAACAACATAGAACAGAAAATGATTTTCACAAGTTAAGGAGAAAGTGAACATAAAAATTTATTGCCATATATGGAGGCTTTTCAGGCAAGCTTTACGATTTTATTTGCTTTATTTATTTTCGTGCATATATTTCTCACTTTTGTAAATCTGACGTTTCAATAAGTAAAAATTATAAACTTTTATTTGTTTATTTATTCTTACTTACCGATAAGTGTTCTCGATTAAATTTATTTATTATTTAGATTATATCTCTAGTTTATTTAATTTTGTTTTAAATTCATAATTTAATTTTATAGTTGAAGTTGTAGTAAAGTTCCAGTCAAACATAAAGTCACATATTTGTTTGAAACTGTGATATTTCAATAAGTGAGAATTATAAATTATATATATTACCTACCGATAAATGTTCTAGACTGTTCCTTTATTATCTAGGTTTTCTCGCTAAGTTATTTAAACTTATTTTTAATCCATAAGTTAACTTTATATTTGAAGTTATAGTAAAGTTCCAGTCAAATATAAAATCGCATATTCGTGAAATTATGTAATTACATTTAGCATTTTATAAACTTGACACTTTTTCATGTAAATTAAATGAAAGATTTGTCTTAAAAATACAAACACGATAAAATTTCGTACATAGTTTTTTCCTAAAACAATAAATATATCTAAGGATTGCAACTTGTTTATTCAAATGATTAACACCAGAATATTTTTACGAATAATCATACAAAACTACGAATACTTTATAAACTGGTATAAATTCAATGAACATCGGCAAATATTCAAGATTTGATCTTATATTCAGCTATTTCCGTTTACTTTCGTTTACATTTTCTATTGATTTTCTCACCAACTCTCTATCAGTAAGTCAACATCTTGCAACGGAAAATGATTTTCAAAGGTAAGGGAAGAAAATGAACATCAGAATTTATTCCCATATGGGGGAGCTTTTCACGCTAGCTTTTTCTTCTTATTTGCTTTATTTCTTTTCGTGCATATATTTCTCGTTTTTGTAACTCTGACATTTCGATAAGTGAAAATTATAGATTTTTGGTTAGTTTGTTCCTTTTATATGCATTGGCGTGTTTCATTTTTTTTCTTTATTATCTTGGATTTGTTTGGAAATTATTTCATTTTTAATCGATATTTGTTTTGTTTTTCTAGTTGAAATTATGGTAAAGTTCTAGTCAGACATAGAGGCATGATACTTTGGCGCAGTTGAGATACTGTTTTACTTTATTTTAGAATTTTATGTATATATTTTTCGCAATTTATGATAAATCAAAAATAATGTTTAAAATGTTGATTAAATTGACATTTTTAATCGATATTTGTTTTGTTTTTCTTGTTGAATTTATAGTAAAGCTCTAGTCAGACATAGAGGCATGATACTTTGGCGCAACTGTTTTACTTTATTTTAGAACTTTATGGATATATTTTTCGCTATTTATGATAAATCAAATATAATGTTTAAAATGTTGATTAAACTCACATTTTTAATCGATATTTGTTTTGCTTTTCTAGTTGAAATTATAGTAAAGTTCTAGTCAGACATAGAGGCATGATACTTTGGCGCAGTTGACATATTGTTTTACTTTATTTTAGAATTTTATGGATATATTTTTCGCTATTTATGATAAATCAAAAATAATGTTTAAAATGTTGATTAAATTGACATTTTTAATCGATATTTGTTTTTGTCTTTCTTAGTTGAAATTATAGTAAAGTTCTAGTCAGACATAGAGGCATGATACTTTGTCGCAGTTGAGATACTGTTTTACTTTATTTTAGAATTTTATGGATATGTTTTTCGCTATTTATGATAAATCAAAAATAATGTTTAAAATGTTGATTAAAATGACATTTTTTATACGTAACATTGATAACGAGACGTAATAACTTTAAACATGTTAAAATTCAATTTTCTGTTTTTGTCTAACTCTCGTACATCAATATTTTCTGAACACTGTGCAAAAATTTGCTTAAAAAACTCGCATTATTACATGAGTTATAGCCTTTTAAAATAAAACTCTACCATTGAGCTACCTTTCCTATTTGAAATTTTAAATTGAACTTTTAATGATGAATTCTACGTTTGCGCCACACTGTTAATATGAAACCGTTAAACGCAAATTCATGAAATTGTAACAATCTTTGCATTTTTGGACAGTTTACTAGCTAAAACAAAACAAAAAATAATTGAATATTGAAAATATATATATACATATATTTAAAAAATCTGAAAACATTTCAGAATTCTTCTTTATTCAATTTCAATCGTTTTATTAATTTTTGAATAACATTGAAACTTTTCAAATATTTTAAATTTGACGTGTAGCCTATGGGTGAGCTAGGAAATGAAATTTAGAATTTATTTTGTTATAGAGAAAATGCGTTTTCCTCTTAGTTCCATAAAACAAAATATTTTCGTTTTTAAGTTTTAAATAATATTTACATTTTCTGTAAAATCTCAGATTTTCTAAAAAAATAAAATAAAAAGGCAATGATTTTAGTTTCTGATTTTAAGCTTATAAATATATTTATCCTGTAGAAATATATAAACAGTTTATATATATATAAACATTTTTAATAGTTTTATTTAACACCTTTTAACAATTAATGAGGTTGGTCCGAGTTGAAACGAAGTTGTGTTTGTGTGTTTAATAGTTCAATTACACTTTAAAACAGTTAGTAGTGAATGTGAAAATGTCATCTAACGTGCTTAAACAAGACATTTGTTAAACTGGCTTGTGTTTGAAGAAGGAAAACAATTTACCTTTCATGTTTTGCCAACATACAGAGGCATTATGAAACATTATTTAGGGATTCAGTTTAATTTAAAATCTGACAACTAGAATCAGATCATACTGTTTCGGAAATAGCTCAGGTTGTTGATGATTTAAAACAGCTCCCAATTGGTCCGTTTTGTAATGTAGCTTTTTTCAAAGAAAAAAAAATATTTTTTTGATATTTCTTAAATTTTGTAGAAAACTGCACGAAAACCTTTCTTAGGAAATACTGTTTTTTTTTTTTTTTCAAAAAACGGACCATTTGGGTGACCTGGTTTAATTTTCAAATATGGCTCGGAGCTTCAATGCGAACTGTTTCAGATACACGTATCGCAAATATGATTAAAGGTTATCACGGCAAAAGTGAAAATTAAAATATATATTTTAAGAGTAGTTTGAATAATCTCACATACACTATAGAATTACGGACTTTTAGGTATATTTTTAGACATATTTTTGACAGGCTCACATCTTTATTTTATTGTAATACTTGTTGCACTTTTTTTGTTTATATTAAAATTTTGTGAATTTAATATTTTTCAAATGTCAAATATATTTTCAAAAACGCAGATAAAATTGATATTTATTGTATCTGACACTGCAAAATTTTCTTTCACAGTTCTATTGTCCAAATATATATCATCGACTTTATATCTTACGTTTTGCGGTAAAATGTGTGCATTAAAGTTTAAGTGTGTAATTTTTTCCACAATTTCTCTTTTCCCGCTGTTTATGTATTAATTTATGGATCCCGTATGTAAAATACAAAAACTATATTGTACTGAAATATTGCTATATAATGCTACTATTTTTATATTCTTTGTCATATCCGAGAATTTTAATGGTAATTTTTTTCCGTCAGAGCTGGAAAATACGTACGTTGCTAGAAAATTCCCTTTGTTACTATTAAACCATCACTACACTGTAACAAGTTTGTAATTGTACGTCAAACGTGACAAATGAGGTGCGTTCGTACTGTTATTATTTCAGAGAAATTAATTATTTCGCCTGTTATTATGATATGATTAATTTCCGTAATAAAATAAGTACATTTAAAGTTGGCAACATTTTATCTTTTCTTGACATTTACTGAAAATTCCAATGGGAAACTTAAGCCTAGCACTGAAAATTTCAGAACGTTAAATCCATATTTAGACTATTTTTCCATTTAATATCTATTTCTCCGGAAACATCTGTCCAAAAAAAAAAAAAAATGTCGGTAGGTTATAGGATGGCTATAATTAAATAATTTTAGTATACAAATCCTGTTTTTAAATTCAGTAATATGGAAATAATATGACGCCATCTTAAATATGACTTAATCACCATGGCAGCCTAGAATCATTACCAATCATGGGACATCACTGAATTAATGACGTATGACAGGATTTAATAAAATGAAAAGTGTGACTGTAACTTGGTCATAGAGGTTTTAAAATGTCATATCCGTCATATATATGATCATAACGTCATACATTTCAGATAACGTGGCGATACACCTCGGTCGCTTGAAGATTAATTCTCGGAAGCTGCTATAACAATAAAGTATCGGTTTTTTAGAAAATTCAAATCACTTAATATATTTTTTTTTATTAATATATTTTTAAGTTTTGATTTGATTTTCATAAAATTTTATATGACTCGGAAAATTCTGCAACAATTATATATATTAAATTTCAAACCATTCAGTTGTGTAGTTTTTGTGCTTTTATATGGGAAGACTGACAACCCAGATAACAACTGTAGGTGCTATATATTTATATAATTACGAACGCACGTAAAAAAGAAAGATGTTTCTTATTCAAAGAAAATATAATATAACCACGAACGAAAACTCAATAAACGCTTAAGAGTTACCCCCGATTCCGAAAAGTGTTCTCTATCTTTAGAAACCTCAGAAACCAATATATTTTTCAGATTTAAAAAAGCATTTATAAATACAAAGTTTCGTTTACTGCCACGATTTTCGAAAACGTTTCCGAGTAGTTTTTGTAGTGTATTAATTAGTTTTATCAACCTCGAATATAGGTTTTCTGAAGGCTATCAATTCTCAAGTAAACATTTCATGTTCAATAAATTTACTTTAAAGACAAACATCATGAATTAACAGCTTTAAAATTAAGATTAAAATTAATATTATTTTGTTACTCCTAATTGCATAAATTCAATTACAATGTTTAATTGAGAATTGACAGCAGCCTAAAAACCGATATTCAGATTTGAGAAAACTGGTTAATACACATCTTGACCTTTAAAGTTTTGGGGTTTAGTATATTCTAGTTTAAACCGACAGACGGTGCCAAGGCATACTTAATCGATAATTCATTTAAACTTTTACGCATTTGTCCGTTAGACGGTGCTACTACATTTGTTCTGCTTGTGGGTGGTTGGAACGTTGGTTGATTGTTAACCTAGTGAAAAAAAATTTAATTTGTGGACGGCTTGGCTTTCTCCTTTGAAACTTTAGAAGCAATGTAACGACTATTTCTTGAAGATGGCCATAGATGATGGCTGAAACGTTGATGATTTTAATTTGATTTTACTGTTTGTGTAATTTTAACTTTAAGACATTTTCATACACCATTTCGTAAAATTGTGATATTTTATTCTCACGTCATTATCGTAATGATTAATACACTATGAAAACTACCGACAGCAAAAAAAAAAAAAAAAAAAAAAAAAAAAAAAAAACGTGGCAGCAAAATAAATAAATAAATTAAAAAAAAAAAAAAAATACACACAAAAAACATCGTTTTCTATAAATGTTTTAAATCTCGAAAATAGATTGTTTCTTGATGTCGCTAAAGATAAAGAACGCTTTTTCGGAATTACGGGTATCTCGCCTGAGGTCATTGTATATGTTCATTCGTGGTTATATTATATTAAGAAACATGTCTTTTTTTTACAGTGTACAAAATGAATGGATTTTCCTTCATAGTAAATTATTTAGTTTATTTCACAACTGAAAATTTATTCACTAAGGCGATATTTATAGAAATCGCCAGTTACGAATATATCAATCCAAATTCTTTACGAAAACAGCTTTCCCAATGAGTCTGCTTTACATAATCATGCATGTTTTTCCTATTAAGTCTAGCGCTATCAAAATAAATCTGAAGTATTGCCCTTTTATTTCGAGTGAAACACAAGTTCAAAAAATATCTCATAGATGGCGCTGCTTATGGAAGTTATCGAATAGGTAGAATGCCTTTATACATAACAATGGCGTAAGGCGCACAATGAGTATGCACAGTTTTTGTCCAAACTACGGCAATCCACATTACAGAAGTTAACAATACTCGTCTATCCATCCTCACTCGTTTAATCGAACTCAGGAGGGCGAGTATTGTTAATTTCTGGAATGTGGGTTGTCATAGTTTGGACAAAAACTGTGCATACGCATTGTGCGTCTTTTGCCATTGTTATATATAAAGGCAATCTACCTATTCGATAACTTTCCTGAAGCAGCGCCATCTATGAGAATTTTTTAGAACTAATTTTTGTATTTGCTTCAACAAAATTTCAGATCATACGAAACATTTTCCTCCAAACAACATACACGTACGCCAACTGCTTGATCTTTTATTGCATTTTAAAATGTGAAAGTGTTTTTCGTGACACCCTGTATTATGTTTTCGTAAATTACGAAACATTTGTCTTTCGTTACAGTGTACAAAATTAATAAATTTTTCTTCAACGTAAATTATTTAGTTTATTTCTCAACTGCAAATTTATTCACTAAGCCGATATCGACATCGCCAGTAAGAAATATCAATCCAAATTCTTTGCGAAAACAGCTTTCCCAATAAGTCTACTTTACATATTCATGCATGTTTTTCCTATTAAGTCTAGCATTACCAAAATAAATCTTAAGTATTGCCCTTTTATTTCGAGTGAAACACAATAAGAATGTGTATTAGTGTCAGCAGAAATGTGTATATTTCTAACAGATGTTGACCAATATTAAGAAACGTGACAATTCAGACCCAAAGTTATTCCGTCGTTTGGTATTTCCGATATGTATGCAGATACAAAATGAAATATTATAGTAAATGTAAGGAACAGCTATGACATTAAATGGTAAGTAAACAAGAAATGTATGAGGCAATAAATAGTATTGAACAAAAGACGTAGAATTTCGCATTGAATAGCAAGAATTTTATCTTCTTTGGAAGGAATAGTAAGAATGTATCTAACAAACGATTTCTAAACAAATGCAGTTTACGATTTTAAGAAGAACATTTTATATAAAATATGCATACTTACGAAATTGGTATTTTTAAGCAAATAGTTTTTCTTAAACCACTATTTCTTTAAAATTACATTTTACATATACTTGATTTTTTAAGATATTCTTACTTGATTGACGTGTTTTTTTTACACTGTTTTAATTTATTTTAAAATTGTGTGGATTGAGTATTTTTGCCATTTGAAATAAACCAAATATATTTTATTGAAAATGCAGATTAAATTAATATTTATTGTATGTAACATTGTTAACAACATTGTATGTAACATTGTTAAATATTCTGACACATTCTTATTTTTGAAATATACAATATATGTTCTATCTTAATTCCTGAATTAACGATATACGACAAGATATGCACGACTTTTTAAATTATTTGCATACAACTTTCTCAATTTCTATATTCCTGCTGTTTATGTTTTAATTCATTGGTCTCGTGTGAAATATACATTTGATGTTCTACTACAATATTGTTATATAATTTTCATATTTTTCCAGTTCTCACCGTAGTGCAGAATTGTGATAATAAAGTTCAATTTGTATAGTACTTCCCGTATTTACTCACTAATTTTGCGCACTTCTCCCTCCATTTCTTCGGTTCTAAAAGTAGGTGGTGAGAAAAATACGCCAGTTTTTTTATAGTGTTAAATGTTCTCGAGGTGCAACTTACATTAAACAAGTTGGAAATTGTACGTCAAACGTGACAAAGCGACGAGGTGCGTTCGTACTTGTTCGTACGTTGTAGCTAGTTATATAAATATTCAGATCTTGATGATTTTTAATTCTGTGAAATGAATTATATCGTCTGCAGATTAATTTCTGTCATAAAATAAGTATCTCGGTCGCTTGACGATTAAACTTCGGAAGCTCCTATAACAAAAAAGCACCGATTAAAAAAAAATCAAATTTCTTAATAAATATTTTTATTAATATCTCCTAAAGTTTTGATTCGATTTTAATAAAATTTGAAATGTCTCGACAAAATTCTGCAAAGATAATATATCTTAAATCTCAAACCATTCGGTTGGGTAGTTTTTGCGTTGTTATATACGGACGGACGGACGGACAGACAGACGGACGGACCAAGCGACGACAATAGGTGCTACGTATTTATATAATTACGAACGCACCTACAAAGGAAAAAAGGAATAACCTTCTATAAGATGACTATAATATTTTAATAAATATATAATTAAGATTAAACAAAACGTATAATAGTTTCAAAAGTATGTAGATAATTTTTCAACCCTTTTTTTCTACGTCTTCTACAATGAAATATAAAGAAAAAAAAACTTTTATGTTTTGCATCGCGAAAACAACTTAGCATCTTCTATGACATGTATTACCCAGATTCGTGCTAAAAAAATGCCTTTTAATTATTTTTCTTATCAGAAATTAAAGTTTACGCTGTTGTATTATTGTGTTGAAACACGTTAATAATGCATATTTGCGTCTGAAGAAATGCGCATATTTCTAACCGTTTAGTTATAGATATAAATACTAATAAATAATACGAATTTTGTTTTTGAATAATTCTGCTTTACATATTGATAATACTTTATTTCTGTTAAGTTAAGCATTTTCTATATTAATCTTGAGTATTGGCATTTTATTTTTATTGAAGAACAATAAGAATTCATATTAGTATCTGCAGAAATGCGCATATTTCTAACATACGTTGAACAATTTTAGTAAATGCAACAATTCTGGTGCAAACTTATTCCTTCGTTTAGTTATAAAAATAATTATTAATAAATTGTAATACGAATTACCTACAAACCAGTTTTTACGAATAATTCTGCTTTTAATAACCATACAAGTTTTGTTGTTGTTGTTAAGTCGAACATTGCCAAAATAAATCTTAAGTATTGCCATTTCATTCGTGTTGAAACATAATAAGAATGCACATTAGTGTCAGCAGAAATACCCATATTCCTAAGAGATGTTGACCAATATTAGGAAACGCGACAATTCTGGTCAAAAGTTATTCCTTCCTTTTGTATTTTTGATATGTATGCACATACAAAATGAAATATTACGTAAATGGAATGAACGGCTATGCCACTAAATGGCATGCAAGAGGAAATGTACGAAATAAGAAGAAGTATTGAACAAAAGATGTAACATTTCGCATTCAAAACCGAGAATTTTATCGTCTCGGAAAGCAATATTAAGAAGAATTCAAAACAAATGAATTTTACGATCCTGAGAAAGAATCTCCTATGTGAAATATAAAGAAAGGCTTTACTGAATTTGATACTTTTAAACAATTAATTGTCACTCAAAAAGCATTTTATAATTAAATTTTTAACCAGATATATGGATCTAAACTTACATTATCTTCACACATAACTTTACTCTATTTTCGGATATAATTTTTACATTTAACAAAAAAACCCATAATTATTTCGGTTTATCTATTCAATTAATCTCTTTATTTTGAAAGAGTACTTCAAATTATAATTTTCTCTAGTTTGAATATTTTCATCTTTTTTTTACATGACACTTTCTTTCATTTTTTTAAATCTAAAAGCAGTAATTTTTCAAATAAAACTTTCAAATAAATCTGTGATTAAATTAACGGGTTCAAAAATTTTTAGATATTTAACCATTTAATATGTAATCTATCTTTACATTTTTATGAGTATGTTTAAAAAATCCGGTATTAAATATTTTGTTTAGATGTAAATCATAAATTTTTATTTGTGCATAAATGAGATGCTATTTTCATAATCTGATTAATGGAATTTGTCTGCTTTATGAGTGCATTATTAGGAACCTCGGTAGTCTGCATTTTAAAAAATTGCATAAATGTTTCCATTCACAATAGAAACGTTGAAGAAAGTTTAATATCACTCATAGCCACACATGATTCCAGAAATACTTCGCCTATTTTCAGAAATCAGTTGGAGAAAGATCAACTAGAAACCACAGAAAATTGTACACTTTTGAGGTTTACGGAAATATTTCTGAATGAAAAGACCATTTTTCTACCCGTAAATTTCGGAAAAGTCGTTTTTATTTATTTCGAAAACCGATTGTTTTCTGAATTTTCTCACTGGCTTTTTTCTACTAAAGGCTTGTACAAACAATGAAAATCTCATACAGTCTGACATTGAAACAATGACAATAATAGAAACCTACTCCATTTCATCTACGAGGTTTATGTCTTTTTGATACCCGGTAATTTCGGAAAAGTCGTTAGTATTTATTTCGAAAAGTGATTGTTTTTTTGAATTTTCTCATTGGCTTCTTTACTAAAGGCTTCTAGAAATAAAGATTTTTCTTCCGAAAGGTTGGGTAACTACGAGGTTTGTTACGCCATTTTTCGACGTCCAACACTTTGGTGAACATACAAACATTGAAAATCTGACACAATCTGCCATTGAAACTACGACAATAATGAAAATCTCCATTTCATTTTCGAAGTTTATGTATTCCTGATATCCGTAAATTTTGAAAAAAGTCGTTACTATTTATTTAGAAAACGATTATTTTGTAAATTTTCTGTTTCTTCTTCGAAAGGCTTCTGAAAACAAAGAGAAGTTATCCGGAAGCGTGGGTAAGTACATTGTTACAATGCATTTCTATAAAAACTTCTTCTACACCTGGAAACATTTTCAAAGATGTTTGTAGTAGTATATTGGGTTTGTTTTACCCAATCTGGGAAATATTCAGACAAACGCGCGTGTGAAAGTTTGGGCAAGCCTTGTTTCCTTCAAATATTATCCCTTGTTGCACTGTAATCAAACGGCATTAACAAACAATTCAGGTACACCAACTAAGGTATGCTAAAAGTCCACTACTGGCATACTGTTTAAATAGAAGTAATATTTATGTTACTTTTACATTGTTGCAAATGACTTTTTTTAAGCTTAACACATATTTTTTCAGTGTATTCCTTAAAACTAATCCATGCTATTTTCATACATTTCATCATATACGTTTTAACTTACAATACACTTTCATAAATGCTTCTTCTACACCTGGAAACATTTCCAAAATTTTCAAAAATGGTGTTAGTGCTATATTGGGTTTGTTTTACTAAACTGAGAAGTATTTAGAGAATCCTTGTATGCGTGTGAAAGTTTGGACAAGCCTTGTTTCCCTCAAGTGTTCTTCCTTGTTTCGTTGTAATCAAACGACATTGACAAACCATACAGATATACAGGGGTTTAGTGGAGTGGGCTTAAATTGGGTTAGTAGAGTTGGTAAGTTAAGTTAGTGCAGTGGAGTTTAGTGGAGTTTATTGTATATGGGGTACACGCTGTATACCTTCTGGATTTGTTAAATAAACTCAGTATATTATTTGTTTCTGAAATAAAGTTATAGCGTATATTCTAGCCATAAAAGTTCATGACTCTAGTGTATACCCTCCGTCTATAGCGTATACCATCTGCCTATAGCTTATACACCCTGTTTTTTCATGACTAGAACTCTGAAAATATACCAATTAAGGTATGAAATATATACACTACTGGCATATCGTTTAAAAAATAGTTTTTATATTACTTTTACATTATTGCAAATTACTTTTTTTAAGCATAACACATAGTTTTCAATGTATTCCTTAAAAAACAGGTAAAGCAGTTTTCATTCCTTTCATCATATACGTTTTAACAAAGTTTTCTTATGTTTGCATCTATAGTTGAAATGTCATTTCATTCCTCCTGTTAATGACACCTTTTTTCATAGGATGTCACGGCAGACTCGGGCTGGTCCATCATCTTCAACACCTTCAACTAGCGGTGCCACTGGTGGCGCCACAGGAAGCTCTGGAATACCGGGACCAGTGGTGCAGCAGGCTCAACAGTATCTCGAAGAGAACATTAAAAGATGGATGGAGCCTGCCCCACAACAACCGAACCGAGAAGAGGTAACTTTTTAAATAATATTAATTTGTGTTTTATACATTTTTCTCAAATAAATATGAGAAACCTCATATTCTACTCAAAGAAGTTTGTTTTATATTTGTATCATCACATCTAGTGGATGTTTTCTTTGTAGAAAAAAATATGGATTAATTAATGAAAAAGTTTAACATGCTTGTTAAGCCATTCACCATTTCTGGCAATATTATTAAGATTATTACGTGATGCATTAAGTTTAATTATATTAAAAATGTGTTTTTTGTTGAAAGATTTCATTTTAGTGCCAAAGTACGGTTCTAATATATGTTACAAAAGTATTTTTTATATATTTTTTTTTTCTCGAGTCACATACTTCAACACGTATTTTAAAGCCGTTCAACGTTTAATTTAGAATAACATGCATTTCTAATTTTCAAATTATATAGAAATGTAGTAGCTAAAATGCATGTAGTTTATATTTCCAGAGATTGAATTCTATATTTTAGCCCTGTATCACTAAAAAATGAAAAGAAAAATTAAGATGGAATCTTATAGTTAATCTTCCATAATCAGGATTTATTGCAAAATTGCATAGTTGGGCAAATGTGACGCAAATGTGGTTTTTCAAAGCTCTAATAGTACTTTCACTTTCACTTTAAAGAACATTGTAATCATGATGGTATTGCTTGGAAAGTGATAAAATTTTGAAAGATTAATATCAATCATATTTTTTTAAAAAAAGAACTAAAAAATATTAAATACGCTTTTTATTTGCTATCACTCAGCACGCGCAATAAGTTACCAATTGTGGTAACACTTGCACCTTCTTTAAAAAAAAAAAAAAAAAAAAAAAAAAAAACATGCTTGAAACTTATTTATTAAGTCATAAAATATCATTCAACGATTTTTTAACCGCTTACTAGAAAAAGTAGCACTTGATAAAAATGATAGCGACTAATTTACTTCATTTGACTAATGTGTGTAAAGAGAGATAATAAAATAATTTATCATTTCAAAATTTATTGTCACATACCTTAATTAAAATCTCAAGGATCTTTAAAAGATCACAAAGATCACAAAATCACAAATATCTAAAGTCTTTAAGGATACTTTTACAAAAAGAAGATCCAGACGTTCGGGTGACCATTTTTCCTAAAACAATTCAGGCTAGTAGAACAACAAAGCTAGAAAATAACTTCGAAGTAATTAAATACGACCTCTCAAAAATGAAAAAATATATATATAAACATATTTAAAACTAGGTTATTGCAACCACTTATTGTGTTTTGTTGCCTTGAAGAATATTTTAAAGCGTTGTGCTTGAGACTGGATTATGTGAATTCAATACGGCTCTCTCTCTTTTTTTTTTTTTTTTTTTTTTTTTTTTTTGTATAAAATTTCTTCTATCTTTATTTATTTAACAATGTTTCATCAATTACTTTAAATGTTTCATGATAAATGGGATGATGTTAATAAAACTAAATTTTGATGTACTAGTAAAACTTATGAACCTCTTAAAGAGTAGTGCATAATCATTAATTAGTCATTAGTTTCAAATTTCCTTTTACGGATATTTTGAAAGAAATACATGCTTATATATGATTATTTATTCAACATCACGACTCTTCTAGTAATCCTTTGAACGATTTCCTTTGAATAATTTCAGAAATATTTATACTGATTCTGACAAGGAAGTCACTTTTGTTGCGGCTGGCACCTAGCATCGAGTTCTGGTGCATATTGTAACCCTATACATAAAAGTTAGAGAACTGAAAAAATTTCTCTGTTAAAATCATATTTTATATACTTTCTTATACTTTTATTTTTTTATTATTGGATTTTTAATTGTTAATGTTACGCCAAAAGCAATTTAAATAGCCAAATATGGTGCTACGAATCCAAATTACTACTCGCACATAGCATACGACTATGACATTTGTGCAGGGTAGACGATAAAAATTCTACGGTAGCAAATAAAGCCAATTTCGCGCCGTCAAAAATGCAATTATAATGTTATATTTTTTCAAAATCAAATTTGTAAGTTCTTGAAGGAATTTAACTTATTTCCATATTTTTTACTTATTATTGACTAATTTGTATTTTTAAATGTTTTTAAATTTCTATGTTAATAGTCCGATCAGTGGTATCGAAAATTGCATTTTGAGAAATGTATGGTACTGTAAAATCAAAAAATGTGTTTTAACAGAAAAATTTTATCGATTCTCAAATTTTGTAATGTAGGGCTTTAAAATGCACCAGGATTCAAAGCAAGGTGCGAATTGCACGAAAAGTAGTTCCCTTGTGAGTTAAACTGTACTGATTTATAATAATAATACTTCAATGACGACATTTCTTTCTTTTTTTTCGTATACAATTTCTTCTAATTTTATTTATTTAATAATGTTTCATCAATCGCTTTAAATGTTTCATGAAAAATGGAATGTTATTAATAAAACTAAAGTTTCATGTCTAGTAAAACTTATAAACCACTTTAAATAACCTCTGCCGCAAGCAATGTAAACCATGCATAATCTATTAATTAATCATTAGTTTCAAATTTCCTTTTACGATGATCTTCAAACAAATATATACTTACGATTATTTATTCAACATGGCGACTGTATTAATAATCCTTTCAATAATGTCTCAAAATATTTATGCTGATTCTGAGTTAACCCGTCCTGATTTTTAATAATAATAATATTTGAATGACACCATTTTTCTGTTTGTTTGTTTGTTTAAAATGTCTTGTATTTTATTATTTAATAATGTTTCATTAATTTCTTTAAATGATTCCTGATTATATTGGAAGTGCTAATAAAAATATTATTTTTAAAGTTTTATAAAACTTATGAACCACTTAAAAACCTTTGCCACAATTAATGTAAACCGTGCATAACAATTAATTAATCATTAGTTTCAAATTTCTTTTTACGGCGATTTTCAAAGAAATGTATGCATATTTATGATTATTTATTCAATATCACGACTCTTCTAATAATCCTTTGAAGGACTTCTTTTGAATTATTTCTCAAATATTTATCTTGATTCTTAGCTATACTGTACCGGTTTTTAATAATAATATTTCAGTTACGCCATTTCTAATTTAATATTGGTATGATTTTAACATATGCCATTTACTGACAGGCATTTAAGAATATAATGGGAGAAAGGAATTTTAAAGGTCTGAAATGTGGTTAGTTATTTGCATATGAATTTTGCTGGGTTAGATTCAAAAATATTATTTTAATATGCTGTGTTTGTTTAAATACAAAATTTGCATATGTTATTTAACCAGCAATATTTACTCAGTACAATAAAAGATATAAAGGAATTCACGTTGTCTGTTTGTTTTATTATGCAAAATGTAATGCGTATTTTCTTTATTTGCTGTAAAACTTATGAACCTATTAAAGACTCGTACATAATCATTTATTAGTCATTCGTTTCAAATTTTCTTTTACGGCGATTTTCAAAGAAATATATGCTTATGATTATTTATTCAACACCACGACTCTTTTAGTAATCCTTTGAATAACTTCCTTTGAATAATTTCTCAACTATTTATCCTGATTTTGAGTTACACTGTACCGTTTTTAATAATAATATTTCAGTGATGCCATTTCTAATTTAGTATTCGTATGATTTTAACATATGCCATTTACTGTCAGGCATTTAAGAATATAATGGGAGAAAGGAATTTTAAAATTGTGAAAATAAATGCAGTTTGTCATTTGCATATGAATTCTGCTGGGTTTGATTCAAAAATATTATTTTAATATGCTGCGTTTGCTTAAATTCAAAATTTGCATATGTTATTTAACCAGCGATATTTACTCAATACAATAAAAGATATTAAGGAATTGACGTTGTCTGTTTGTTTTATTATTCAAAATGTAATGTGTATTTTCTTTATTTGCTGTAAAACTTATGAACCTATTAAAGAATCGTACATATTCATTTATTAGTTTCAAGTTTTCTTTTACGGCGATTTTCAAAGTAATATATGCTTACTAACGATTATTTATTCAACATCACGACTCTTATAGTAATACTTTGAATAACTTCCTTTAAATAATTTCTCAAATATTTATCCTGATTTTGAGCTAAACTTTACCGGTTTTTAATAATAATATTTTAGTGACGCCATTTCTAATTTAATATTCCTATGATTTTAACTTATGCCATTTACTGACAGGCATTTAAGAATATAATGGGAGAAAGGAAATTTTAAAATTCTGATATGCAGTTTGTTATTTGCATATGAATTCTGCTGGGTTAGATTCAAAAATATTATTTAATATGCTGTGTTTGTTTAAATGCAAAAATTGCATTTGTTATTTAACCAGCGATATTTACTCAATACAATAAAAGATATTAAGGAATTGGCGTTGTCTGTTTGTTTTATTATTCAAAATGTAATGTGTATTTTCTTTATTTGTTGTAAAACTTATGAACCTATTAAAGAATCGTGCATAGTCATTTACTAGTTTCAAATTTTCTTTTACGGCGATTTTCAAAGTAATATATGCTTACTAACGATTATTTATTCAACATCACGACTCTTTTAGTAATCCTTTGAATAACTTCCTTTAAATAATTTCTCAAATATTTATCCTGATTTTGAGTTAAACTGTACTGATTTTTAATAATAATACTATTACAGTGACGCCATTTCTAATTTAAGTTTCGTTTGATTTTAACAGATGGCATTTACTGTCAGGCATTTAAGAATATAATGGGAGAAAGGAACTTTAGAATTCTCAAATGTAGTTTGTCGTTTGCATAAGAATTCTGCCGCGTTAAACTCAAAAATAATGTTTTAATATGCTGTGTTTGTTTAAATACAAAATTTGCATATGTTATTTAGTCAGCGATATTTACGCAATACAATAAAAGATATTAAGGAAATGGCGTTGTCTGTTAGTTTTGTTTTATTATTCAAATGTAATGTATATTTTCTTTATTTATTACCTTAACCATGAAAATTAATGCAAATTTTTGTTTCAATATACGTCTTTGTTATTAAGCCACTATACGATCAATATTCGTTTACTCTTAAACAATTATTGATTAGATATTTATCAATATTTCACTTATTATGGGATATTATAATTTTTAATATATTGGATTAATTTAGCAACTAATTTCAAAGAGCAATTCAACCCGTGTTGCCCAATATATAAGATATGTCATTTATTCTATTGGGAAGTTATTATTGGTGAAAAAGGAGTAAAATTAGAAGTAATTTGAGCAAGATGTATATTTCTGCTTGCTATAACGTTGAAATAGACAGAATGGGAGGAAATTTTTATTTATTTCTATGTATTTTCAGAAAAATATGGTTAGAAATATTTTAACTAAATAGACTAAAAGAAATTAGACTTATTTTCTGTGAAGACAACAGCAGTTTATTCCACAGTGTCTGTGTTTACAACATTCCATAATACCAAAACAATATTGTTTCAGTTTCTACGATACTTTATTAAACACTAGCTAATAGCATTTCGTCCACATTGCGTCTGTTTTGACTAGAAATATTTCTACATTGAAAAACCATTAAAACCAATAATTCTGTAACATTGGATATTCATTGGAAATATTTCCAATATAAATCAATTATTTCTGAAATACTGTCATTTATTTGTATATATTGCTAAGGTAAAGCTGACATTTCAGCAATATTTGCATTTCATTCTAAGTATTTTCAACAATACACCATTATTTAAACAATATTGGGCTTTTATATTAAAAATATGTACGATGAATGCTTGTGTGATAGTAGGGTTATTTCTATAACTACGAATTTTGTGACTACGTGTACGGTGGGAAATTCTACACAGAAATGCGAGTATAATCGTTGCAAATTCGCCCAGAACAGCTTATTTAAATTCGTTAGTTGTGTACAATGATTTCTGACAGTTTTCTACAATGAAACAGAGTAGAATTTATGTAGTAAAACTACCTTGATATAATGAATAAAATTTCGAAAAACGCGTAAACTTAGAAATTTTTAAGTAACTGTGTTGCTATGCATTTTTTATCTTCCAAATGGGGATATTAATCATAACTTAAAGAAATTCAGATTAAAGAAAATTTTCTTTTTGTTTATTGATTTTAAAGTTAATCTTTCTTTCACATTTACTAGTATAATGATTTCAATAAATAAGTAAAAAAAACAACAAAATATGTATCTATATTATAAATCAAAAACATATCCGTGAGTAATTCTGACGTCATATTGACGATGGCAACACCTGACCAATAAATCTCGCTAATAACCGCTATTTTTTAAATTTCTGAACATCGCACAATTGCAATTTTTACACAGCCAAATAGGGGGGGAAATGTCCATCCAAATGCATTTTGCTTGAAAAACTGTATTTCATTTTTTTATGGTTCTCGCGTGTTCCCATTTATTCGTTGTTCAGTTCTGTGTTTTATCGTGTGCAGTCCGATTGTTAAAAAGTAAACTATTGGCAATGAAAACATTAAAAATAGTTCAGAATTTGTTTTCGGCTTATATTCCAAAATCAAATTAAAACTTTACGAATAAATAATTACAATAGCATAAATAAAAAATATATATTAAGTGAAATCTAATAGAAGTACAGGCGTAAATCTCTGAAATTATGATAATAAAAAAGGCTGCGGTAAGTAGAGAAATCTTTTGTTACTCGGCTATTAACACCTGACATGCGACTAATTCGAAATAATACTTTTTGTACATTTAACAACTTTATTTGAATATATTATCGATATTTTTTCATATAAAAATGCTTTCTGGTGTTGTAAATAAGAAATCTAAAAATATATCTTAATGTAAAAAGTCTATTAGAGTTTTCAATGAAAAAAATAGTTTTTACCTTTATTCTACAACCCGTGATGCCCAAGTTGGGTCCCCTAGTTTATTTAACCGAAAAACTTAAGTTCTTACAATCTGCAGAAAAAATTAAACATTGAACATCTATTCTTTTCATTTCAATGATTGTTCTGAAAACAAATAATAACAAATTTCCATTTATTTTATATCTGTCTCTTTTATTACCTCATGCCTACGACCTAAAACACAAGACGTTTTGAAATGAAAATAATAGAAACAATCAATGTACGAAACAAAAATTTATTAGCTTATTTTATTTGCAACATAAAAGTAAAGATATAAAGAATCTGCATAAATTTGATTTTATGTATTTTATCTGTATCAGATACGAAACTTGCATATTTTAGGATGGTTTTGTTTACATAAATGTTTTGCTTAGAATCATTCTGTTTGTAAGGAATTAAATGAATTTTCGAAAGAGGAAAATTCGAAGAAGGAGAAATAGAGAATTAATTTGATAAAATCCAGTTCAATGTAATAATCAATACATTGATAAAATATTTACTGAATTATTTGCTTATTCTGAAGTTGACTTTGCATTCATAGTTTCTAGTTTGCAGACTTAAGGAAATAACCAAAGAAAAACAAAATATATATTTATTTAAAAGAAAAGTTTATGTTCTTACAATCTACAGAAAAATATAAACATTGAACATTTATTCTTTTCGTTTAAAAGATTATTATGAAAAAAAGTAATGATAAAATCCCATTTATTTCAGATCTGTCTGTTTTAATACCCTATGCCCACAAACGAAAACAAAAAACGTTTTTAAATGAAAAGCAATAGAAACAATCCATATGCGAAACAAAAATTTATTTCCTTATTTTATATGCAACGTAAAAGTAAAGCTATAAAACATTTGCATAAATTTGATTTTATGTCTTTTATCTGTACCATATACGAAACTTGCATATTTTAAGGTGGTTATGTTTACATAACTGTCTCGTTAGGGAGAGAGAGGGAGAGAGAGAATCATTCCGTTTACCAGAAATTAAATGGATTTTTCAAAAACGAAAATTCGATGTTGGAAAGATAGAGATATTCTCTGATAATTCAGCTTAATCAATGCATTAATAAAATATTTACTGATATATTTTCTTATTCCAAAGTTGATTTTGCCTTCATAGTTTCTCGTATATGGATTGCAGAAAATAACTAAGCAAAATATTTATTTATTTAACAGAAAATTTTAAGTTATTAATTGCCATCTACAGAAAATCCATCTATTCTTTTTATTTCATTAATTGTTCTGAAAACAAATAATAACAAATTTATTTTATATCTGTCTCTGTTATTACCTCATGCCCACGACCTAAAACACAAGACGTTTTGAAATGAAAAGTAATAGAAACAATCAATATACGAAACAAAAATTTATTCCCTTATTTTATTTGCAATATAAAAGCAAAGATATAAAAAATCTGCATAAATTTGATTTTATGTCTTTTATCTGTATCAGATACGAAACTTGCATATTTTAGGATGGTTTTGTTTACATAAATGTTTTGCTTAGAATCATTCTGTTTGTAAGAAATTACATGAATTTTCGAAAGAGAAAAATTCGAAGAAAGAGAGATACAGAATTAATTTGATAAAATCCGGTTCAATGTAATAATCAATGCATTAATAAAATATCTACTGATATATTTGTTTATTCGAAAGTTGATTTTGCCTCCATATTTTCTAGCATAAGAACTTCATGAAATAATCAAAAGAAAAACTAAACACGTATTTATTTAAAAGAAAAGTTTAAGTTCTTACAATCTACAGAAAAATCTAAGCATTGGAATATTTATTCTTTTTTTTTTCAATGATTGCCTTGAAAATGAATAATAATAAATTCCCATTTATTTCATATCTGTCTGTTTTATTACCCCATGCCCACAATCTAAAAGAAAAGACGTTTTGAAATGAAAATTAATAGAAACAATCAATATGCGAAAAAAAATGTATTTCCTTATTTTATTTGCAACGTAAAAGTAAAGCTGTAAAATATTTGCATAAATCTGATTTTATGTATTTTATCTGCACCAGATACGAAACTTGCATATTTTAGGATGGTTATGTTTACATACATATTTCGTTAGAATCATCCCGTTTGCCAGGATTTAAATGGATTTTCCAAAAACGAAAATTTGAAGTTGGAGAGATAGAAATATTCTGTGATAATTCAGTTCAATGTAATAATCAATGCATTAATATAATATTTACTGAGATATTTTCTTATTCTAAAGTTGATTTTGCCTTCATGGTTTCTAGTATATGGACTGCAGGCAATAACTAAGCAAAATATTTAACAGAAAATTTTAAGTTATTACAATCTACAGAAAATTTTAAGCATTGAACATATATTACTTTAATTTCAATGATTGTTTTGAAAACAAATATTTTATAACTTTTATAAACCATTTATTTTATAATTGTCCTTTTTATTACCTCATGCTCACGACCTAAAACACAAGACGTTTTCAAATGAAAAGTAATATAAACAATATACGAAACAAAAATTTATTTCCTTATTTTATTTGCAACATAAAATTCAAGCTATAAAACATTGGCATAAGTTAAATTTTATGTCTTTTATCTGTATCAGATACGAAACTTTCATATTTTAGGACGGTTTTCTTTGCATAAATGTTTTGTTTAGAATCATTCCCTTTGCCAGAAATTAAATGAATTTTCGTAGGAGGAAAATTCAAAGAAGAAGCGATAGAGAAATTCTCTGATAAAACTCAGTTTAATGTAATACTCAGTGCACTAATAAAATATTCACGGAAATATTTGCTTATTCGAATTTTGATTTTACTTTTATATTTTCTAGTACATGTACTTCAAAAAATAACCAACAGAAAAACAAAATATGTGTTTATTTAAAAGAAAATCTTATTTTCTTAAAATATACAGAAGTATTTAAGCATTGAACATTTATTCTTTTCTTTTCAATGATTGTTTTGAAAACAAATAGTGATAAATTCCCATTTATTCCATATTTGTCTGTTTGATTATACCTCATGCCCACAATCTAAAAGAAAAGACGTTTAGAAATGGAAATTAATAGAAACAATCAATATGCAAAACAAAAATTTATTTCCTTATTTTATTTCAATCTGAAAGTAAAGCTATAAAACATTTGCATAAATTTCATTTTATGTCTTTTATCTGTACCAGATACAAAACTTTCATATTTTAGGGTGGTTATATTTACATACATGTTTTAATAAAATTATTCCGTTTACCAGAAATTAAATGAATTTTCCAAAAAGGAAAATTCGAACTTGGAGAAATAGTGATATTCTCTGATAAAATTTAATTCAATGTAATAATCAATGCATTAATAAAATATTTACTGAAATATTTGCTTTTTCCAAAGTTGATTCTGCCTTCATATTTTCTAGAATATGGACTGCAGGAAATAACTAAAAGCAAAGCAAAATATTTATTTATTTAACAGAAAATTTTAAGTCTTTACAATCTACAGAAAATTTTAAGCATTGAACATCTATTCTTTTTATTTCAACGATTGTTCTGAAAACAAATAATAACGATTTATTTTATATCTGTCGGTTTTATTACCTCATGCACACGACCTAAAACACAAGACGTTTTGAAATGAAAAGCATCATAAACAATATACGAAACAAAAATTTATTTCCTTTTTTTTTGTTTGCAACATGAAACTCAAGCTATAAAACATAATCATAAGTTAGATTTTATGTATTTTATCTGTATCAGATACAAAACTTGCATATTTTAGGATGGTTTTGTTTGCATATATTATTTTGTTTAGAGTTATTCCCTTTGCCAGAAATTAAATGAATTTTCGAAGTGGGAAAATTTTAAAAAGGAACGATAGAGAAATTCTCTGATAAAACTCAGTGTAATGTAATAATCATTGAGCAAATGAAATATTTACGGAAATATTTGCTTATTCGAACGTTGATTTTACTTTTATATTTTCTAGTACATGTACTTAAAGAAATAAGCAAAAGAAAAACAAAATATAAATTTATTTAAAAGAACAGCTTAATTTCTTAAAATCTACAGAAAAATCTAAGCATTGAACATTTATTCTTTCCTTCTCAGTCATTGTTTTTAAAAGAAAAATCCTATTTAATTTGCGTCTGTGTGTTTTATTACCCCATGCACAGAATAAAAAACAAAAGACGTTTTCAAAATGAAAATAATAGAAACAATCAATACGCGAAACCAAAATTTATTTCCTTATGTTATTTGCAACGTAAAAGTAAATCTATAAAACATCGGCATAAATTTGATTTTATGTCTTTTATCTGTATCAAACACATAACTTGCATATTTTATTATGGCGTTGTTTAGATATATTGTTATGTTTAGAATCATTTCCTTTACCAGAAATTAAATGAATTTTCGAAAGAGGAAAATTTTAAGAAGCAGAGGTTGAGAAATTCTCTGATAAAATTCCGTTTATGCTATAATCAGTGCATAAATAAAACATTTACTGAAATATCTGCTTTTTATATCTTACGAAACGATAATTTTTTCATATTTCATGTTTTTTAACATAAATAGGTGAAATATTTCCAATGCCACATCTGAAGCGTTTGTTTTTCCGTTCTATTTTTTATTACATGGATATCACCTTTGATTGAATACAAAAAAAAAAGATTTTTATTAAAAAAAAAATATGCTTGAGTTCATGTCATCGACGGCAATTCAAATGCATCCATTATTGTTCTGAGAAAATAAGTAAATAAATTGACATTTCTAATCAGTCTATTTTATTACCTTTAGCCCACGATCTAAAAATTGAAAACATGTATTGAAGTGTAAAGTAATAAAATCAATCAATATGCAAAACAAGAAAATTATATGCATATTTTATCTACAACGTAGAAGTAAAGCTATGAAGCATTTGCATAAACTTTAATTTATGTATTTTATCTGTATCTTATATACGACACATATATCTTTATGGGTGATTTTGTTTGCATAAAGAGACATTCTCTTTGATAGAAAATAAATGATTTTTCCAAATAGGAAAATTTAAGGAACGGCTGGAGAAATTCTCCAATAAATATCAAATTAATGTAATAAACATGGCTTTAAAACAAAATATACGATATATTTTTGAAACATTTGATTTTTTTTTCTATTTTAGTAAGCTTTGTTTTATTATTTTTATTGACAAACAAATGAGATTATCGTTGAAGTTTTAAGTAACATATTCAATAGCAAAAATATTTTACTTACTATTTATTATCACTAAAATAAATTCAACTACAGACTTTATTTTTTTTAAACACATAAAAACAATTAAAATTATAAAATAGACGTTTCGTGCACTTTCGTACACCTCATCAGTACTTGTTGTTGTTGTTGATTCGACCCGAGGGCCCGGTGAGCAGCTTTTTATTACTATATAGCTGTCTTATTCCAATCTCATCAGTACTTCGAAACACAATTGCCAAGCCACCAGAACCAAAACAAGAAAAACAGTTAAAGTCACAGTTTAGTTAAAACATTATACCCTGCAGGAATCTGTGCAGCCTCGTTAATAGGAGAATCAGCTAAAACTGTCATCCAACCCTCCAGGAAGATACGACTGCTGTACACGCAACATTTTGAGCAGGCAATTTGCGCGTTCTGAAAATCAGTGACATGATCAAAATCCAAAGCATGCGCAACCAATCTCGAGGTTAGAGTGCCTCTATTAAACGAATCCCTATGTTCCTTCAACCTCACATTTAAGGATCGTCCAGTCTCGCCTATGTAGCTGGATCCGCAACCCTTGCAAGGAATTCGGTAAACTACACCTGTGAGGTCAAATCTTGAATATCTATGCTTGTAGTTACCCAAAAAAGTCTTAATTGGATTTAAAGGCACATACGCAGTCCTGATGCCTACATTCGCAAAAACACCAGATATTTTCTCAGAAATGTTGGCGTAGTACGGTAAGGATATAGTTCCCACAGGTGTGGCACGTTGGTAAGGTGTGGGATATTCATTCGATCTCTTCGATAGTACCAGGGCTACACTACATACCGGGCTTGCTCATTCATTATGATGACGTCACAAAAGGTGGCTGACTAGGAGGAAAGACATACAGCGATTGGCACAAAACGATGGGCGCGTTGCTTTGGACCAATCGCTGGTCGCGGTCAGCCACCATTTGTGACGTTCTGAGAGTGAATGAGCAAGCCCGTTATCTAGTGTTGCCTTGATAGTACCGATAAAACTCTATGGCACCATCTTCGCGAGTAATAGTTATGACGTAAATCAGAAATTATTTTACAAACTTCATTATTGAAAGTGACCTCACTATTACAAATTCTTAAAGCTCTATTGTACAGTGATCTCAATACTGCAACTTTATGTGATAGAGGGCTGTTAGAGTTGAAATTTAGATATTGACCGGAAGAAGTAATTTTTCTATAAACGGAGGTTTTTAACACATGAACATTGTTGACAATATTTCTTTCTATTAATATATCCAGGAAGGGGAGTATTTTATTAACCTCATATTCAATAGTAAATTGGATAGATCTCGACATTGAATTTGCCTTGCCCAAAATGGCGATAAGATGATCCTTCTCCGCAATCAAAAAAATGTCGTCTACATACCTCCTCCAAAATTTTACTTTATTCCCCAAATTCATGATAATGTCGTTTTCCAAATATTGCATCACAATTTCTTCACAATTACTATTTATTATTATTTTTTTTTTACAGTTTATTTAATGGAATAAGAAAAATAGATTTATTTATTTGAGAAATATGTCCAATTCCTTACAATCAACGCAAATTCCAATGGAATGAACTACATTTTATTTATTTTCTATGATTGTTCTGAATAAAAATAAATAAATTCATATTTACTTGATATCCATCTGCATTTTACTTTAAAACACGAAGCTAAAATTCATGGAACCGGTTTATAGAAGATTACCAGTTTTGCGTCAATGTTGAATTTAGATGGGAATTTCAGAAAATGTATCGGCTAACGGAAAGTTAACTTCATTTTGGCAACCTATCTTTGGTGACAAATTTGGCAAGATTTGGCGAAATATCACCAATCATGAAGAGAAATTGACGCAGGTGGATAAGACTACATAGTTTTAAGTGTATGAGAGTTGTAACAATGGTAAAACAATAAAAGAAAAATTGTGGGACACCACGTTCAATAAAACATAAATTGAGCCGGTTTATGGAGAAATCCCTTATTATCAATTTGTATCCCTTATTTTCAATCTGTTGTATTGTTTCTAAAAGTTCAGACGCCCTAGAATTTCAAACTGCCATATTTAAGTCATTTCTTATGATTGAGGCAAAACAAAAAAAAGACTCCGCAATCCTTGTATGAAGGCTGGATACTTAAGAGTAAAACTTTTTGGATAACTAATTTATTTGTACATTTTTTTAAATTTTCAAATCTTTTAGTGGACACCATTTTTAAACAAGATGGCATATGAAGCTGGCCAACGAACTCGGTCGACACCTTGGTACTCTTTTACACACGCTGAGCTACATCCATATCTGTTCATAAATACGAGTGCTATAGTATGACAAAATATTGATTATATATATATATATATATATATATCAACATTTAAACTGAAGTTACTTTTGGCGTATGGAGGTCATGATCGATGAAAATATGCCGAAGTTTGTCGAAACTGCTTAAAAAAAATCTGCAATAGGTAGTTTCATCCTTTTATTAATGGAAGCTACTCTATACATAAATGTGTTAATTAAGTTTTTAAATCTTATCAATGACTGTTCTGATAGAAATAAAAAAAAATCCCACTTATTTACTATATGTCTGCTTTATTACTGTTTGGTCACGATATAAAAATAAAAGACTTTTTGAAATAGGAAGTAATAAAAAATCAATATGTGAAACTATATATATATTCTTTCTTTATTTGTAACGTAAAAGGAAAGTTATAAGACGTCTGCATAAATTTGATTTTAGGTCTGTTATCTGTATCAGATAACATACATATATTTTTTTAGGAAGGCTCTGCTTACGTAAAGAGACATTATTTTTAAAAGAAAATATATGAATTTTTGAAATAGGACTGTTCGAACTTAGAAGATAAAGGAATTAAGCTTAACGTAATAACAGCATTATTGATATGTTTAATTATTATATATTTCGGAAAGTTCATTTGTATTATCTTTCATGTCACAGATTGTTGTTGGAATTTTTTAATGAAAATGTTTACTAGCAGAAAAAAATTAGTTTACTATTTGTTGTTTTAAGATTGTACCTTTAATATACTTTCATTATAAATTCGGGAATTATTTATATATATTTTTTCTCATTTTTATTCGATAGTATATGGACTTCTTTAATTTACAATAATAAAAAAATGTAGATTAATGGATTTTAAAAATATTTTTAAATAATTACAATTGACGCAATTGAAGGCGTGGAATTATTCTTCATTGTTTTTGCAATATTTTTTGCAATATTGTTCCGAAAAAGTAAACTTACTTTTATTTCATATCCCTATTTTTAGTTACCTATTGATCAACATATTACAATGAAATACGTCTTGAAATGGGAAGTAATGAAAATATTCAATATGTGGGACAAAAAAAAATTTCTTCCTTTATTTGCACCGTAAAAGAAACCTATAAAACATCTGCCTAAATTTAATTTGATGTATTTTATCTGTATTAAATGCGATACATATATCTTTTAAGGTAGTTTTGCTAAGATATAAAGAGTCATTCTCTTTGTCATAAAATAAATGAATTTCCGAACTTAGAAGATAAAGGAATTGAGCTAATATAATAATAATTGCATTAATAGGATATTCTTGAAATAGAAGATGAAGTGATTCAGCTTAATGTAATAATTTTGAAATATTTAATTATTATATATTTAAGAATGTTCATTTATATTATCTTTCATGTCAGTAATTGTTGTTAAATTTCTTGAATGAAACTGTTTACTAGCGCAAAATAATTGTATTATTATTTAATACTTACCGAGTGTTACATTTAATGTACTTTTATTATAAATTCGGAAAAATATTTTCAAAAAACTTCTTTAATTTACTAAAATAAAAATAATGATTAATGTATTAATTAAATGTTTTTAAGTAATTACATTTGATTCAAAATTCAGCATTTTGAATTATTCGTAGTTTTTTTCCGGCATTGTTCTAAGAAAAATTTCGTAAATTCATATTTATTTCATACCTGTCTTTTTATTTACGTGGTGTTCATGATATAAAAATAAAAAGACGGATGGAAATGGAAATTTATAAAAGCAATAAATATCTTAAATAAAAATTATTTTATTATTTTATTTACAACGTAAAATTAAAGCTATGAAACATCTGCATCAGTTAGATTTTAAGTTTTTTATCTGCATCAGGTACAATATATATATATATATATATATATATATATATATATATATATATCTTTAGAATGGTTTTGTTTGCATAAAGCACATCCGCTCCGCCAGAAAATAAAGGAATTTTCGAAAGAGGAGAATTCAAAGAGTGAAAGATAACAAAACTCTCTGATAAAATTAAAAATAATGTAATAATCAATGCATCATTTCAAAATATTCTTGAATTTTATTTTTATTATTTATTTACTTTTTTTAAAAAAGATCTTTTTAATTTTTTTTTTCTTCTTAGACAAATGAGATTGTTGCTGAAAATATTTAATGAGAAATTTACTTAGCAGGAGGAATAATTAGGTTATTATTTACTGGTCTACATTATATTACTAGATTATTAAGCGCGACTGCTCATTTTACAAATGTTTATTATAAATTAGACAAATAGATTCAGTGCTTTCTGTTTTTATATTTTGTAGTACAGGAACATTTTCGCTAATTTCCCCAAAACAACAACAACAAAAAGATATTTGTGCATTTAAGCTATGTGCTTCAGTTCTTACAATCGACCTAAAATTCAACGCACTAAATTACCATTTATTTGTTTTTCATGCTTGATGTAAGAAAAATAAATAAACTCCCATTCATTTCATATCCGTCTTTTTTATTACCTTATACCCACAATCTAAAAACTAAAGACGTTTTGAAATTGAAAGTAATGAAACCAATCAATATGTGAAACAAAAATTGATTTCCTTGTTTTATTTTAAACGTGGAAGTAGAACTATGAAACGAATGCATAAATTTAATTTTATGTCTTTTAACTGTATCAGATAGGTTGCATATATCATTTTAAAAGGTTAAGTTTACATAAAGAGACATTCTACTTGCTAGAAAATAAATGAATTTTCGAAAGAGAAAAATTCATAAAAGAAGATGTAGTATTTCTTGGTAAAATACAGCTTAATATAATGGTGAATGCTAGAATTTATTCAGAAAAGAAGTATATTATACTCCTAAAATATAATAGTATATGTTGGCGTAGTCAACATAAGAAAACTTTATTAAAATAAGGCACTTTACTAAAATAAGACGTTTTTAATTAAGTATAATGCGTAATTCCAGCAATGCATACATGATTGTACATATTGTGATACTATTCATTTCATTCTCATGATTATTCTGAATAAGTAAATTCCCATTTACATCAGATACATCTTTTTTTTTTCAACGATCTAAAACTGAAAAACGTTTTTAAATGAACAATATCTGTTGTTTAGTGCCTAGATAGCGTACACAATATTTCACGTACTACTATATTTCGATACAACCCCTCATATTTTTGCTTCCTTTTGGGAACAACGGATTTCGAGTAATTTCCAAAATTTTCAAGCTATGATTTTGAGACTTTCTCAAAAGTTGCTCTATATACTTAGCTAATACATTATGCATATTATATTTTGATTGCATTCGCGCATGCGCAGTGAAACATTTTTTAGTAAACATGCTCATTTTTTATCCAATTTTTATTATTTTTTAATTCTGATTGCAGAGTATTATGTACAATGTTGTTTGTCATATTTTCTGAAAAGAACTTTTTTTTTATATTAAGAATTATGAGCAAAAAACTATGCGAAATTTGGGACAGTTTTTATAAAAACCTCAATTTCTCTACGAATTTCCATGCTATCCTAATAAAAATGAACACAGTATATTACAATAAGCCACTTATTAATAATCTCGAGTTTGAACGCTTTTCTACATTAGTTTTTACAGAGTTATCCAAAAGATATTCGTTCTTTTTCAATTTGTTGACAGTCCCCTATGGGGTTCCGTGAAAAAATCTTCGCGGAAATATATAACCTATAATATACTGTTTACACACCTGCGGTTTCAGGTTAATTCCTCATGTATTTTTCTAGATAGTTATCAAAACGTCTAAAATCGCAAGTGACCAATCATCTTTGGCAATATAGTTTATTACATTGTTTTTATTTAAGTAAAAAATATTTCCTTTGTTGGTAAATAAATAATTCTTCGAAAGAAGAAAACACAAAAAATTGGCGTACTTTAACAAAATCATAACAAGGTTTTGCATTATACAATTGACAAAAAAGAGGCTTAATTTAACAAAATCGAAGTCAGGTTTTGTATTATATAATAATCGCTGCATTGACAAAAAAAATGAGATATTTCCAAGGAATATTTTTTTTTTCAAAATAATAACAATAATATATAAATTGTTTTTTTATTTTCTTGCACCACATTTGCAACTAATAATTTATATTCATTTATTTCTGATTTTTCTAATAACTCATAGTATTTTGTAATAATAAAAAAATAAGACAATATGTTCGTGAAAAATATGTCATGTTTAAATTAAAGTTAGTTGTCACTTAATTGTAAGAAACAAGGTTATGTGAAGCTTGAGACCACTATTTTTGTTCAACTTAATTTTCATTCTAATTTGTATTTTGTATAATTTAATGAAAGTTTATTGGGATGTGTTTTAGTAATAATAACTCAAATTGCACAGGTAGTTAACCCATCGTTACCAGTTTGTGGAACCGTTGGGACTTGATATGTGCCCATTAGGCCACAGAACCCCTAATTTAGATCGTTGTCCGGTCAAACAAATATAGTTTCGTCGAGCCACTTGCAGCTAATCGTTGTGCCGCTGTTGGACCTTTGTTGGCAAATGGCGGGTATTGGCTAACATGATACTCCACAATTAACCATCACTAACGTAAAAACATCAAAGAAGTGAGTATAAAACATCACACACTTTTTTACTGATTGGTGTACACAAATTTAAAATTTTATACATACATTAATATTAAAAATATCTACGTTTCGACCACCTTCTATGGTCATCTTCAGGAAATTTTTTGTATTGCTTTTAAAGTTTCAAATGCGAAAAACAATCCGTCCGTTACCACATTATTATTGCCGTCAATGGACTCCTTTCGCAGACCCTCAAAGACCCTGAAATTATGATTAGGAAAAATGAGGTTTGTAATGATAGCATTTCATTTAATATCCCTAAACTTTGGATGAGCATCTTGAAATAGTGTATTACGTTTTTATTTATTTTAAAATTCTTCATCGATAATACATTTACTGCAGTTAGATTTTTGTCCGTTAGGAGATGCCTGTGCATCGTTCCTGCTTGTGGTTTGTTGGTACGATGGTTGAGTGTTACCCTTGTTAAATTTTAATTTGTGGACGGCAATAATATTGTGGCAACGGACGGATTGTTTTTCGCATTTGAAACTTTAAAAGCAATATAAAAAAATTCCTGAAGATGACCATAGAAGGCGGTCGAAACGTAGATATTTTTAATATTAATGTATGTATAAAATTTTAAATTTGTGTACACCATTCAGTAAGAAAGTGTGTGATGTTTTATACTCACTTCTTTAATGTTGTAATGTTTCATGGTGTAATCGTCCAGCATTTATATTAATATACTAGCTTAAGAATTTTGTGTTACTGGGGATATGCTAATTTATTTCATATACTAAATAGCACATTGGCACATTTAGGAAATATCTAAACCATAACACTGTTAAAGATGACTGCTTAAAAGTAAGAGAAATAAGCTCATTTCTATTATTTCTTCAACTTATAAATTCTCTGAGTACTTAATTTGCTGCTTTGAAATGCAATATGCTCTTTTTGAGCCTATACTTCACTTGTATACATACATCAGGTACTGTATACCTTTATATTTAGAAATGCATCCCTGATATATACAGTGCCACAAGAAATTAAATCTGAAACGAGTCTCAAACGGATTCGATACATCCGCCATTAGACATAATATATTAAGTTTGAATTGCGTAACTTACAATCTTCAAACTAATCGATCAAAATATTTCAGAATGATGCCTGTAAGTAATTGAGTTTTTTCTCTTTAAATTTTTAATTTGTAAAATAGAGTAAGGCAAAATTAGCTTTATATTTATATTTTAAGTTATTGTTAACAACGCATGGTTATTCATATTTGATCATATTATAAGGTAAAGCCAGGAGAGGTTGCGCGGTCGGAGAGATTGCGCACATAGAGGTTCGGGGGAAAGGAGTGGAGTGAGCGCGCACCGACTCCAGGTAGTTGTACAATAGCAGTAGTGGAGTGTCTACATGAAAGTGCACGTTGATTGTTTTGAGTGTCTAAGATAAAGTATTGCTATTTTGTTTTGTTTTCCCAAAGTAATTGCTTGAATTTTCATAGCTATTCATCAGAATTTCTATACATTGTCAGTAGTACAAAATATTTTTAACTTAAACGATTTTTCATAAGCTACTAATCTAAACTAACAATGTGAACATCAACGGTTTCTTTTAGTAGCGGCCATGTTTGTGTAAAAGGCTGCGCAAACTCTCCTACCGAAATCGGAGAGTTTGCGCATCTGCTACTTAGGAGAGATGGCGTATTGTTTCCATTAGTATCCATGCTAAGAGAGATTACGCAGTTTATTGGTAAATTTGACTAAAAAAATGAAAAATTAAAATGGACTAGTTTTGAGTTAAATGTGTTATCAAGTAAATTAATGTTATTTTGTAATCTTATCTGGACTTGCTTTTTCTTATTATTTAATTTTTTCCCTTTAATTAAAAATTTTTAATCGTTTTTAAAATTATTTTCTTTTTCTAATTCTTTAATCATTAGGTTGAAATAATCACTCCTAATACAATAATATTTGTTTACAAAAACCATACATTTAAGTTAATTATTATTGTTAACAATTTAATTGTAGCTATTATCAGTAACAATCTCTCCTACCCATGTGCGCAATCACACCAACCCTGTAAGGACAGATTGCGCAAAACAACTTTCTTGGTTTTATTACAACTGTTCTATTAAATTACAACAGACTAACAACAAAATAGCAATGGAAATGCATAAAAAACAAATGAAGTCACCATTATTCATGGATAGTTTAGTAAAAAATTAATATTTAGATTTCTTATTGTTATTCTTTTGAATTGTGCGCAGACTCTCCTAGCTTCACCTTACATTCATTTATGATAAATCGGCAATTAATAATTTAAAGGAAAGAGTAGATTAAAGTTCACATTATTGAATAGACTTTTACAAAAATACAAAAATTAATTATTTATTTACTTATTTAATATTTATAGTATCGATTTTATATTATCAAGTAACATTCGTTTTATTCATTACTTCTATAAAAACAAATTCCCATTAGTTTAATATATGTGTCTTTTATTACCTTATACACATCAAGTAAAAATAAAGGAATGTTTTTGTACGAAAACTCATAAAAATAATCACTATATTACATCGAATAAAATTTATCTCCACATTTTATATGTAGCATTACAAAATACAAAAGTTAATTATTTAATTATTTATTTATTTATTTAATATTTATAGTATCGATTTTATGTTATCCAGTAATATTCGTTTCATTCATTATTTCTATAAAAACAAATTCCCATTAGTTTAATATATGTGTCTTTTATTACCTTATACACATCAAGTAAAAATAAAGGAATGTTCTTGTACGAAAACGCATAAAAATAATCAATATATTACATCGAATAAAATTTATCTCCACATTTTATATGTAGCATTACAAAATACAAAAGTTAATTATTTAATTATTTATTTATTTATTTAACATTTATAGTATCGATTTTATGTTATCCAGTAATATTCGTTTCATTCATTATTTCTATAAAAACAAATTTCCATTAGTTTAATATATGTGTCTTTTATTACCTTATACACATCAAGTAAAAATAAAGGAATGTTTTTGTACGAAAACTCATAAAAATAATCACTATATTACATCGAATAAAATTTATCTCCACATTTTATATGTAGCATTACAAAATACAAAAGTTAATTATTTAATTATTTATTTATTTATTTAATATTTATAGTATCGATTTTATGTTATCCAGTAATATTCGTTTCATTCATTATTTCTATAAAAACAAATTCCCATTAGTTTAATATATGTGTCTTTTATTACCTTATACACATCAAGTAAAAATAAAGGAATGTTTTTGTATGAAAACTCATAAAAATAATCAACATATTACATTGAATAAAATTTATCTCCACATTTTATATGTAGCATTACAGTAAAACTGCGAAACACCTGCATAAATTTCATTTTATGGCTTTTATCAGCATCATATATCATACATGCATGTATTGTGATGTTATTTGTTTATATAAAGAGACTTTCTGTTTGCCAGGGAATAAATTAATTTTTGAAAGAGAACATTTTTAAATGGGCGAATGGAGAAATCCCCGGATAAAATATAATTTAATACAATGATCTATGCATTAGCTTAAGAGATATGTTTATTGGATTTATATTAAATTTTTGACAATATTTATTTGTTTATTTATTTTGTTAGTTACAGATCTATGATTTACTGCAAGTATATTCTATCACACACGCACATCTCTCTCTCTCTCTCTCTCTCTCTCTCTCTCTCTCTCTCTCTCTCTCTCTCTCTCTCTATATATATATATATATATATATATATATATATATATATATATATATATAACCAATAATTAAACATTACCATAACACCAACAAAAACTGTGAAATTATGAATAAAAATAAAATAACTAATTGACAACAATACTGTTCCCCCCAACACACTGAATACAGGTACCAAATACATGGTACAAAAAAAGGGATAAATTAGATCACAGAAATTGAATAATTGAAAATTGTGGAACTTAGACAGAATCGTCAAGTCCCAAATGTCTAAAGTACCACAAATAAAATGTGTGGTTTCATCCTCATATTAGCCATAAAATAGCTAAAGAATATGATTTTGAGATAACCACACCCGTAAAATAGAGAAATAAACTGTGAAATAACAATTAAGTTCAAAATAAAACAAGATTAATAAGGATAGAGGGAAAATAAAACATTATCCAAGCATGAGTCAACACATAATACAACCCTTGGAGAACATCAGTACATGTTGCCAAAATAAGTTTTAAAAAATGATGGACCAAGGATCATCAATGTACAGCAAGGCACGCTCACACCCCAATATATTTAACCAGCGCCCTCTATAGAAACTTTTTAATTGAACACCAAACATGTATTTAAATGAATCAGTGAGGTGCTGCCATCTATTGAATTATTAGTGAATATATACTATTATATAATAAAAACTATTTATTACTATTATTTGATTAAGTTTAAACAAATACTGTCTAAAGACAGATAATTGATAAATACATACATACATACATACATACACACACACATATATATATATATATATATATATATATATATATATATATATATATATATATCTATTTTATTCACATAGAAATTAATTGGGATTTACATATATTGTGGAATATTGCCCTTGATGTCGTATGTCGCAATATAAGTTTTCATTTTGTTCTTGTAAGATATTCACATTCAGCTTGCGGATTTTTTCTTCTCATACTTTCATTTATTTATGTATTGTTAAATGTGTGCATTTTACATTATTGAATATACATTTTTATATTGAATTATAATTTTTGGTTCATTTTATATACTGTTATTTAATAGATTTTACTTACACAAAGTTTTATACTGGTTTCTTGAATGTACTTTTCATAAAACTTTCATAACTTTTATCTTGGATTAAATTCTATACGTACATATCTATCGACCTGTCTAACTATCTATATATGTTATATAGATACAGCACGACAAAAATTACGCGTCATACCTGCTTTTAAAATGTACCTAATAGCCCGTCTAACTGTAAAAGTTTTTTTCTTTACCCATTTAAATTTTCTTAAATTTTATGTTCTTATATTTTCACTTTTTTTTTTTTTTTTTTTTGTATTCCTGATTCGAGTTTGTTTCATGCAAATTATGGGTATTTTACAAAGTTTATATTTATACTCTTTTCATACGATAAGATAAGCAGAAAAGGAATAGGAAGGGGCAAAGAAAGAATATGTTGTTAAATTATGTTATTGAAGTTATGTTAATTAAATTGTGTTTTTGAAAATTTTTTGTCTTTGTGGAGTCAGTTTAGACTAGAGAATAGGTTCAGAATATGGGTTGATCGCAACAATTTTTTTCGACTTCTTCAATATTATTTAATTTTTTTATAATTAATTATATTTATATTTAGACTAATTACGTAGTGCTATCGTTATTTATGTCGATGCAATTATCGTAGGAGTGAAATTTTCTTTTACCTTACTACTCCTTGATTGTCTCTGGAACCTGGTATATTTCTATAAAAAAAGAAAATCATACTTTCAGACATTATATAATCAATTTGACAATTTCAATTATATAAACAATGAGTCTTAGTGAATTGGTACATAATTCCTTACATATATTTGGAAGCATTTTAAACTAGTCGGGTGTTCCAATCCCAAAACTTTCTTCGATCTCACATAGGTTCCCCATACACAAAAAACGAATCTGTCTCAGCACCAAATTATATCAAGATCTAACTGAATCTGAAGTTATATTGCTGAAAAATTAATTTTCACCTTATTTAATCTGTCATTACATAAAAAAATAAATAAGTCGAATATTATTATTTCAAAAAACGGGTAATAATCAAACAATATAATAATAATAATAATAATAAAACTTCTAAACTGGCTTTTCAGGAAATCCTGCCAATCAGATAATATTGGTTAAGATTATATAACAGAACATATTTTGTATATTTTCAGGAAATAAAACATCACAGTGAAATCCATGTGTAGAGTTATGAACTTTTTCGCACACATTACCGGATCTAAACAGCAATTGCTGAAAATGGAATTTGCTGAATTATGTGGTTTTTAAATAACTTCATCACAAATCTCATTTCATTATTTGGAAAAAAAAAGATACTGCTCCCCAAGACTCCGTCAATTAATGATAAATCATCATTTGTTAAACAACTTCTCTTAGTTGTATCCATCATAAAAGCTGCTATCATAGAACTTTTCACTACTTTTTTTAAGTTATCTATTAAGTGTTAAAGTGCCTTGAACTATTAAAATTAGTTTAAAGGGTGTCATTAAGCCAGCACATTTGTAAACAACATCTACCTCGCCACGTCTCCGCCCATTGGAGCCACATCTTTTTACTGTTATATTTATTAAAAATACTTCTAGTCACCGAATCTTCTTAAAACTTGGTGTGTTCGTTCCTAATATATTCCGCCAGCCTCACAAAAAATCTTAGAGCGTTAACTAAATTCTAAAGTGGAGAAGCTGGCTTATGCTAACAAACACTTTTTTTTGACGAGTTAGACTTCTCTGAAAAAAATCTCAACGATAAAAGCCGTGGGTGGCCAATCTATATTCTGCCGTAAGGTAGAGTTTTTCCCGCTTGTCTTAAAATTATTCTGTCAGTGTTGGAAAGTGTTTCATGATCTATGCCTTGTGCATGATTTTTACTTTCTTCTATCTTTACAAGAAGAAAGTATTGGATTCATGAAAATTTTCGACGGTTTTATACGTTTTAGAAGGTAATGAACACGATTTGACTGTTTTTAGAAAATGTCTGCCTGTCTGTATGCGACAAAATTTTTGTAGGCGCTCTACCTCAAGAGCTAATGCACGAAATTTAATAAAACTTTATATTCAGTTAGTCGCTGATATAAATTGGTGCTAATTAGTTTTCGGTGAAAATCTCTCTATAGGTGGCGCTGCTATGTTGCATTTTTGGCGATTTCCGCAATAGCTCCATCTCAAGAACTAATGCACTTATTTTCACCAAACTTCAGATTCAGTTAGGCCTTGACATAAATAGACGCTGATTACGTTTTGGTGTAGATATCCCAACAGGTGGTGCTGCTATACTGCTTTTTTCATGATTATAACGATAGCTATATCTCAAGAACTAATGCACGGAAATTCATCAAACTTCAGATTCTGTTAGATCTGGATATAAATGGATACTGCTTACGTTTTGGTGTAAATAACCCAACAGGTGGCGCTGTTATGATAGTTTTTTCATTATTATCATGATAACTATATCTCAAGAACTAATGCACGGATTTTCGTTAAATTTCAGATTCAGTTAGACGTTGACATTAGTTATTATTGATTAGGTTTTGGTCTAAATCTGCCAACAGGTGGCGCTGCTATGCTAAATTTTGCAGGGTTTACACGATTTTAGCAATAGTCATGTCTCAAGAACTAATGCACGTAATTTAATAAAACTTTAGGTTCAGTTAGACCTTGATATAAATTGGTGCTGATTCTTTTTAGCGTATGCGAAACCTGTGTGAGATAGAAGAAAATTATGGGATTGGCACATCCAACTAGTTCGTTCTTGTGTTAATATAAAAGGGGCTAAGTTGGTAACACTGAATCATATTATTATCAATTTCAGATAACGCTTGCACTTATCATTCGTTTGTAGGAAATGTAAGTAACATTACGAACAACGTTTACTACACACAAAATTGAGGTGGATGTCTAAGGGGCTAACTTTTAAACAACTAATAGATTTATAACGAATATAAGTTTTTATTATTTAGAGTTATTTAAGTATTATTAAAATATTATTAAAGTATTAATTTCTTACAAATTTAAATTAATAGTTGAAACTTTCCTCTGAGTGTTATCCTAAAACAATTATTTATATTATTTCTCGAACACATATTTCAATTAAAATTTCTATGTAAATTCCTGTGAATTTAATTGAAGTCATCTTTCGCTTTAAAATTTCATTTTTACATAGTTCTAAAGAGTATGTATATGTATATAACAGATTAAACAACAACTTAGATTTATTTCCGCATAAAATGAAATTTCAACCATTATCTTAAATTTTCAGAAATTTAAAAGAATTTTTATATCCTCGATGTGTTTGAGATATAATACAAGTATAATTATATCAATAAGATTTTACTAATTTATGTTTATTTCAAAACGAATTTAGACAACCTATTCCCAAGACACAGCGTAATTATTTTATTAATATTTAATTGCTATAATCCATTAGAATTGATTAATCTTTTGCGAATTTTCTCTTGTAATTACTGTCGCGTGTTATTAAAGTAGAATCCTCATACGTTTTAAGGAATGCTATTTCCAATGATTTATTCAATTAATTTAATTAAAAGGAATCACGAGAAAATAATTTAAGGCTTTAATCGAATCGAAAGATAATTCTGAGAAATTTTAATTAAGATTTCACGAATGGCTTATCAGAATAATTAAAATGTACTAATTGTGTAAAATATAATTTTGCATAGGAGATAGTAACAATCTATATTTTATTTATCTTCACAATATGTATATAATGTAAACAAAAGTATCTGACGCTTCATTGTAACTAAAATAAAGTTTAATTTTAGGAAATTGGGATTTTTAAAGGTGATAAATATGGAAGACAATTTTGTATTTGAAAATGAGATTTATGGTATAAGTTTGGAATTAATGTTTGTAGAACGACTGTTCATCTTAAACTGTACAAACAATGTACAGGGTGTCCTAAAAGTCTCCGTACAACTTCAAAAATGTATTACAATAAAAAATAATAATAGGCCTACAGCAAAAATAATTACAACAGTACATAGAGTAACTTAAAAAGTTTTTTTCTAATACCTTAGTATACTTGTACATGAGATCCTTTCGTTGCACGAAGAATATTAAGTCGATATTCCAATTCCATCCACGTGCGTTTCAGTATGCTAACATCAACAGTAGTTACAACTGTTTGATGAAATCTGAATAAAAGTTAATAGTTTCATGGAATTGAAACAAAAGATCCAAACAGCAGTAGCTACTGTTGATGTTAGTATGAAAAACGTTCGTGGATTGAATTGAAATATCGTCTTGATATTCTTCGTGCTACGAAAGGATCTCATGTTGAAGTTTACTAAGGCTGTAGAAAAACTTTTTAAGTTACTCTATGCACTGTTGTAATTATTTTTGCTGTAGGCCTATTATTATTTTTTTTAAATAAATTTTTGAAGTTGTACGGAAACTTTTGCGACACCCTGTATTTTATTAATTATGTTATCCAAAGTTTACATCAGTACCTATAAGGTAAATGTTCTTGTATTTCCCAGGAAACCATATCTAATGTAATTATGATACTGTATTTTGAAGATTACATAATTAAATAAATAGTATACATATTCAATGATGTGGACGAAATGAATCATTTTACACAATTTAATGCACATAACAACATAAGTACTTACACATGACACATAATAGAACTACATCTACATCTTATGGGTACTGCAGTGAAACAATAACATCTGAACGATAGGTGTCAGTACTGACTGGAGAGACTTATTACTGTGATGATGCCATCTATATTTTATTGTTAAAAGCAAAACATCATAATTATAAAATTGAAATATTTAAAAAACTCTCTTTTCTAAATATATTTGCCTTAAAAATCACTCATAATTGCATGTAGCACCAAAAAAGTTTCATACAATACGTTAATTTGGCATATGTGTATGGAGAAGTCGCCAGTTATATTTATGCTTGGTAGATCTTCGAGTTAGTGCATGTATTAAAAAATATATATTTTTTTTTGCTTTATTTCGTTTTTAAGAAATGTGGAAAGAAAATTTAATCTATCTATTCCGGCGGGCTGTAATTTTTTACCTGAGTGAAAAAGTGCCCAGGCCAGAATGTGAACCAGGGAACTTTAGCTTAAGCTGCCAACGATCTACGAACTGAGCTATCCAGAAAAAATCTGGTGGACACAATTTACTCAAACAACCTTGTTATAATGGTCTGTTATCTGATTTGATCTGGTCTGTTATCTGAAACAGCCCAACATAATAAATCGGAGGTTATGAAACTCCAAGAAAGCGTTGAATACATAGTTATACTTCATTAATTTAACACAATTACACAAATATATTTACACATATCAGCACACATAAATAATTTTCAGAGTTCTCTTGCTGAATTTTGCTGGCCATATTTGTCCCGGATAGCTCAGTTGGTAGAGCGTTGATAGCTGAAGCCAGAGTTCCCTGGTTCAGATCCCGGCCAGGACACTTTCTCACTCAGTTAGAAAATTACAACTCGTGTGATTTATTTGCCAATGATAAGATTTATTGTGTTAAATTAATTAATTGTATCTACTCAGGATTTCTAAATTTTTTTACCGAATTATATCCATAATTTAATTAATATTAAACTACTATCTGATCCGTCCGGCGTATCCCTGAAATAATTAACTTTCTTTTGTGGTTTTGATAAAAATAGACATTTTCGGCGTGCATTCTGTTCTAAACAAATCTCTTTCCGAACGAAACACCGGCACTCGTCCCCGTTGCCTACGGCATTGTATTGCAAACGTGCTTACGTACGCGCTGCAATATCCTTTAGTTTCAATTTACACCGCTAGGGGTGCGAAATTATCTGGCGTAGTTACCTATATCTTAATTAGTTTATGTTAAGTTGAATGAGCCAATGCCTGTTGAAGAAAATTCAAACATTTTTTAGAACACTTTTGTCGAAATAGGAAAATGCCCTAGGTTAACCACTTGTAACCACCCTATCACCCACATCGAAGCGGGTCGTACTTGCGCCATTAGTCTTGCCGAGCATAGATATGCCTATAAATCTGGTAGACTTCAATCGAAACTAGTACAGCGTTCTTTGGATACTGACCATATTCCGGATTTCGCAAGTATCGCAGTAATCAGATCCAGCTGCAATAATGTTAAGAGTAGAATGTTTCTTGAGGGTTGGTTCACTCGTAAACAGACTTCGCCAATTAATGAATCTTGTGTTGTTCCACCTGAATATAACGATCTTACTCTAATGAGTTTCGTTGAAGTTTACAAGTTTTAACTGGTTAAATTAATGACTGTAAACATGGTTGTAAATTCTTCGGTTGGCGTATGTAGTTGCACTGATGAGGGGCTAGTTTATAGTATAGGTGTAAATTCACAGTCGCCAGTCGCCACGTGGCGACTAAATTTTTTGCTGTGGCCACTAACTTTCGGTGTTTAAGTCGCCATGTGATTTAAAAGCAATCAATTTCTGGTATTCCCAGTCCCCATCGTGAAATGTTGATTTTTTTTTTACAGATTAAGACCAAAACACATAATAAACATTATTATTATTATCTTTTAATAACATTTCAGAATGATCTGTTTGACACAGCAAACTATTAAATATATTCGAATAGCAATGTTATTCGTAACAGTTTGAATCTGATAATTTTACATAGACTGTGATTTAAATAAACAAATGTTTGAAGTGTGTTTTGATTTTTATAGTGCAAAATAATCTCACAAATTCAAATTTTCTTTCATATGTACCTTTGTCTGGCAAAATCAAAATAAGAAATATTGTTTTTCTGATATTCCCCGCTATCATTATTGCTTAGCTTATACATATTTTTTTTAAACGTATCTTGCCCAACTTTATCTTCTGACTGTACATGATTTAAGATTTAATTAATATTCAAATTTTTTTGTACATGTGTTTACATTAAATAAATTACTTTACACTTTGAATTCCTGAGTTTTTTTAGTTTTTTACCCCATATAAACACTATTGTTTTATGCGTTTGTTTTACAATTGTGGCCACTGGATTTTTTGGGTTTAGGAGCCAGTGACTCCTTCCAAATTTTGGGAATCTGCACCTATAGTTTATAGCCCGAAACGTTTACATGTAATTTTTAATTCTTAATTGTACTTTATGTAATTATAACTTTAATCTGTTATTTTAGTTAAAGATTTATCAACAAAAGGTTATCAGATTTAATATATTAGAAAATAATATTTTTATCTTTGTTTATATATTTCTTTTTTTTTTCCAAAATCGTTACAAAAACGTGTGAACACCCTCTGTATGTAAGGTAAAATGTAGACCTTGCAGCCTAAAGGAGTCACTTTATTCTTCCTACCACTATTTTGAATTAAGTATATTCATAATATGTTTATATTGCATATGTTAAAGAAATTTGTGTGGAAGATTATTTATTAGTGATACTGGTAGGAACAAAAAAAATCCTATATGTTGCGAACTCTGGTACAACAGTGTATTTTTCCAGAATACTTTTTGAGCAATATTTTTGCGGATTAAGTCAGAAACAATGTTACTCCAAAATATTTTTTTTCTGTTTGTTTGTCTCTTGATTGTTCTTTTATTGTGAACATAATTAAACAGAATACTTCTACCAAAAATAGAAAGACTATTAACAGGGAAAGGAAATATTCTTGGAATCCGAAAACACTATTGTTTCTACTTTTGTTCGGAACTTCTCATTACCTTCGTGATGTAAAAAGGGATTTAGTTTTATAAACAAAAGTACTTGTGACATTAATAACAACTGTGTTATTAATTTAGTAATAATAGAATATATCCATGACATTGTACAATATAAAGTTTTCTCTTTTTATGTCAAGTGTGTAAATTTTTAAACCGATATTTTGAAATGTAGAGCATTAAATATGACACGTTTTAAATGTGAAACCATTGTTGCAGACACAGTGATATTGTATAGAAATATTCTTCATTAATAATGCAAACATGTGTTTTTACGGAATTTTTTTCAAGCATTTTTTTTCCTGATGCAGTCAGAAAAGCAGATTGTTTCATTTGTTTGACCTGTAATTATTCCTGTACCTTCAACGTAATTAAACAGATGGTTTCTATGGAAAACCGGAAAATTATTAAAATTGGACGGAAATATTTTGGGAAGCCCAAAAAACTATTGTTTCTTTATATGAATTCCCTATAGTGCTTCAAACGAAAGACAGACATGCAAATACCAAACATAAAAGGAATGACAGACAAATTCAGTTAATTACGCTCACCTGTTAGCAATAATCCGGACAAAAGTTAATCGAAGCAATCATATGTACTATAATGCTTGTTAAAAAAACTATCACAATATTCCCATAAGATATAGTACGTTGCTGTCTATATATTAGAATTATATACAATACCATACAATACCAGCGGAACAATGAGAGGCTTTCTCACTGCCATTTGAGATTATTTCTTGGAACATAATTTTTAATTAAATATTAATTAATTGTAATTTTTAATCAAACAACGTGTTTTAATGAAATGTGAGCGTACTACGTCAAAAGCCTTTTCAAAACACTTTCGTAAGATGCGTCACTTATGGTTGTGTTTTTTCTCTGTGTAAAGAAAATAACATGTTGACATCAGAAATAATACATATGATAATGCCAATATTACTTCATACTTAGCATTATAATGGGGAAAAAAGTTATTTAATAATATTTTTGAACGTTAAACATAAATAAAAAAATAAAAAAAATCTATTTAGCATTACGTATTACTTACCCATCATACGTAGTATAGGGTAAGTCTTGTAATCGTTTTGAAAATCGAAAAAAAATTTTTGACGGATTTACACGTTTCAGACACTGGAGATTCCGAAAAACATATTTTTAGAAAAAAAATTTTGCCGTCCGTCTGTGTGTCTGTGTGTGTGTCTGCGTGTGTGTCTGTAAACGCTCTATCTCCCGAAAAAATTGAGATAGACACTTGCAATTTGGTATGTACTTAGTATGTAATAATGGGAAGAAGCCTATTTCATTTCAATAACCTCGATTAACCGGAACTATTTTTTTCGGACTCTCGAAATATTCGTTCTGATAAAAGGTATATAAAAATTTTCGAAATTGTTTATTTTAAGAAATGAATATAAAAGACAATAAAAAAACATAAATTTTGCATAAAGCATGAAGTCGATCGGATAATTAGTTGCTGAGTTATTTGTAATCCTATATCCCACACTCTTCGATTTTTCATGACCCTGTATTTCATCCAAATTTCACTTCAAAGATATATTTTAATTGGAAATTTGACGCTTAATCAGATGCAATAAACCACTAGTTAATAGGATTATTATTTTTTGAGTTATAAGGAGGTTTCTTTCAAGCAATTCAGTAATCGAGCCTATAAAGTTATGACGTCATCAAGCCACGATTTTATTTGAATTGCTATGCATTTTATAAGTAGTTTACACATTTTTGTTTTAATATTTTACATTATGCATATCCATGATGGGTAAGTATTACGGTGGCCCCCAACGACTAGTTTTTTTTTTTATTAGTGGTACATTTAAAATTATTTACATAACGATTATGCGAAATGTGTAAAGTTTTATCCCTTTCATTACGGTTCAGGACAGGCGACTATTTTTATATTCAACTCAACAATATTGTCTTGAAATAATCCTAGCATAAATGTATGGTAGAGAATGTTTTTCAAAAAGTGGTAGGAAAATAATAAAAAAATATCCCACTGTGTCGTATATGTCACAATCCGTAATGAAAGGGTTAAATAAATAATAAATTTACATTAAAATTGAAGCACAGGCGGTTATAATATAAGTATCTCTATTTGGAGCTGTCTGTAGCTCGAAGGAATAACCCGAATGAAACCAAAATCGGTACACTTACTATACGAGAAGGGGGAAGAAGAATGGGAAAATAAAAAAAATAATTGCAATAATCATCGACAGATGGCACTACTGAGTGTGAAATGTAATGTGTAATACAAGAACAAAGAATTAAGGCGTCAAATCGGATGACACACCTAATTTATTGGAAAATGGTCACAGTGAATGTGGCTACACTTTTGCATGGCGATGCTGATCCTGTTCAGGTTCCATATGGCCGTTGTGCTGGAGGACACAATGCAGGCAGTGCACGACGTGCTCAACTGTGGAATGTAACGCATGAGGATTGATGTTTCGCTCATATTGTGATATGGGGTAAAGTCATTAAGGTTTGCGACACCTCCACGGTACACAATATTACACATTACATTTCACACTCAAAAGCACCATCTGTCGGCGATTATTGCAATTATTTTTTATTGTTCCATTCTTCTTACCCCTTCTCGAATAGTAAGTGCACCGATAAGGGTTTCATTCCGGTTGTTCCTTCAAGCTACAGACAGCTTCAAATAGAACTACCAGGTATATAGATAAGAAATGAGTAAGGAATGATGCACGACCTATAAATAACTTACATCATAGGTAATTAGCGTATTTTGTCAGGAATAAACTCTAGAATTATCAACAAAACTTCGTTTTAAATAAAATCTCTCTTCTTTTGAAAACTAAATTTGGAATTGTGCAAAAAAAAAAAAAAAAAAAAAAAAAAAAAAACTAGTCACGTAAGAACGCAGATTTAAACTGCAGAACCTCAGATACATATTTTATAAGAAAACGGAAATCTTCTATTTTATGAAATTCATATTTTAGAAAAAATACTTCAGTAAAGTATATGATAGTCTCTTAAGCTTATTTCTATTCCGAAAATATCTCTCAAATTCTATTCATGGTGTTAAGGATTTTCAGATGGTTTTCAACACTGACTGCAAAATATTTTTTGCGGTGGGGATTACGGTTGAGGAGATAAAAAGCCGTATATTCTTGTTTCTTTTATATTCGCATCATTTTAGTTGTTTCTTTTATTTATATTGGAATTTTTTTTCACATTGAATAAATAAATCCTGAACGAAATCCGCAATCTTTAGTTATAGACGTGGCAAGAGGTTCATTAAAATTAGAATGCACTACACTTTAGCGTAAAATTGGTTTTGCCTTTCATAAAGCATGGAAAGATGTGTTGTCTTTTTATTTGTGATTCACCGAAGTAATAGAGCGACAATTTTTAAAAATATATTTAGCAATTTTTGAAAGATATAATGGAGACTTCTTTGAGACTGTTTTCTATGATAGAATACAAATTTTAAACGAAAGAAAAGAAAATCTTCTATTTTAGGAAATTTATATTTTAGAAAAATACTCCAGGAAACTATATGATAGTCTATTAAGCTTATTTATATTCCGAAAATATCTCTCAAATTCTATTCATGGTGTTAAGGATTTTCAGATGGTTCTCAACACTGACTGCAAAATACTTTTGCGGTGGGGATTACGGTTGCGGAGATAAAAAGCCGTATATTCTTGTTTCTTTTATATTCGCATCACTTTAGTTGTTTCTTTTATTTATATTGGAATTTTTTTTTCACATTGAATAAATAAATCCTGAACGAAATCCACAATCTTTAGTTATAGACGTGGCAAGAGGTCCATTAAAATTCGAATGCACTACAATTTAGCGTAAAATTGGTTTTGTCTTTAATAAAGCGTGGAAAGATGTGTTGTCTTTTTATTTGTGATTCACGGAAGTAATAGAGCGAAAACTTTTAAAAATATACTTAGCAATTTTTGAAAGATATAATGGAGACTTCTTTGAGACTGTTTTGTATGATAGAATACAAATTTTTAAAGGAAAGAAAAGGAAATCTTCTATTTTAAGAAATTTATATTTTAGAAAAATACTCCAGGAAAGTAAACGAGAGCCACATAAGCTTATTTCTATTCAGAGTTCTATTATTGGGGTTATGGATTTTAAACTGTTCTGAACTGTTCTGATTCTCTGAGCAGAGGATTATGGCAGAAGATATAAAAAGTGGTATATTCTTCATTTTAGTTGCTAAAAGGTGTAAAATAAAAAGATTATAAACAGCAAAATAGGTTTTATTAGACTATTGACATATGTTTCAGCTCATTCTGAGCCATTATCAAAACAAACAAAAATATTCTATAAATACACAGTCTATGAAATTATTTGAAACGCAATTATTTAATTTTCCACGCACTTGTTAAAATTTTTTTATTTTTACTTGGATGTTTATTTCCATATTTGTAACCATGGAGTAACTCGAGCCACAATTTTGGTAAATTAAATGATGTTGCATCGTTACATATTGTATTTTTACGTGTTATATTCTTGTATTTTTATATATAATTTTTAAATTCTCATCATTTTAGATATTTGTTTTATTTAATATGTGGAATATTTTCACGCTTAATAAATAAATCGGTCACGAAATGTTTAGATTTGGTTATAAAAGTAGCAAGGAGTTTATTAAAATTTGAATGCACTACATCTCATTGTAAATTTGGTTCTGTCTTTTATTAAGTATTATATATTATATGAGATTGTCTGAATCAATAAAATGACGAAATAAAAAAAAATGCGTTTTACAATTTTTAAAGATGTACTTAAGATTTCTTTTGAATCAGTTGTTTTTCAAAGTTTCCGTTACAAGATTTGACTATAAATAAAATGCAATACTTTTAATCGAAAGAAACTGAAATTCATATTTTAGAAAAATACTTTAGAAAAGTATATGATAGTCTCTTATGCTTATTTCTATACCGAAAATATCAAAACCTTTATTCTTGTGGTTATGGATTTTCGAATAGTTCTGAACACTGACTGTTAAACCTCTTTGCGATGGGGATTACGGTTGAGGAAATAAAAATACTATGTTGTTATTTCTTTTACATTCTCATCAGTCCACTTCGTTCTTTTGTTTATATATGTGATACTTTGGCGCTGAAAAAGGTGAATCGTTTACGAAATTCTTAGAATTGGCAAAAGTGTCATTAAAATTCTGATACACTACATGTCAGCGTAAAATTGGTTTTGTGTTTTATATAGCGTGGGAAAATGAAAGTTTTTTTTTTCTTTAATCTAAGATTGTTTGAAGTAATAAAACGATAAAAAAAAATGTTTTTTTTTTTTTTTTTTTTTTTTTTTTTTTTTTTTTACAATTTTTAAAAATATAGATGATATTTCTTTTAAGTCGATAGTTTATCAAATTTTCCATTGTAAACATTTAGAATATCACATTTAATCAAACATAAAAGTTGTAATCACATAAATATACAATTTAAAAGTCAAGCAGATGTTTCAAGCTACGTTTTGGCGCCTCATCAATGCAATAACATACGTCTATCAGACAATTTGAAAGCCTGTTTACAGTCAATAATATTACCAGTTAAAATCAAGAAAACTTCATAGAACTTACGTTAAAGCAAGACCGTATATTTAGATATTTTTATTGTTTAAATTTTATATGTCAGACGTTAAAAAATATTTAGTTATTTCCACTGTAAGTTTTGACTATAAATAAAAATCAATACTTTAATCAGAAAAAAATGAAATTCTCTAATTCATATTTTAGAAAAATACCTTATAAAAGTATATGATAGCCCCTTAAGCTTATTTATTTACCGAAAATCTGAACAAAAATTATTCTTGGGTTTACGGATTTGCGAATAGTTCTTAACACTGACTCTTAAACCTCTCTGCGGTGGGGATTATGATTAAGGAAATGAAGAGCCTATATTCTTATTCCTTTTACATTCCCGTTATTTCATTTGTTTCTTTTGTTTATATCTGTGAAAGTTTGGCGTTGAAAAAGTAAATCGTACACGAAATTCTTAGAAATGGTAAAAGGTTCATTAAAATTCTAATGCACTACATGAGCATAAAATTGGTTTTGTGTTTTATATAGCATAGAAAATTGAATGATTTTTTTTTATTATCAGAGATTGGCTGAAGTAATAAAATGACAAAACACAAAAAAAAAAGTGTTTTAAAATTTTAAAAATATAGTTGAGATTTCTTTTGAGGCAGTCTCCTTTGACTATAAATAAAATGCAATAGTTTAATCGAAAAAAACTGAAATCTTCTCAAATTCATATTTTAGAAAAATACTTGTGGAAAGTATATGATAGTCTCTTGAGCTTATTTCTTTACCGAAAATATGAGAGAAAAAATTATTCTTGTGTTTACGGATTTGCGAATAGCTCTTAACACTTCCTCTTAAACCTCTCTGCGGGGGGGATTACGGTTGAGGAAATGAAGAGCCTATATTCTTATTTATTTTACATTCTCGTCATTTCATTTGTTTCTTTTGTTTATATATGTGATAGTTTGGCGTCGAGAAAGTAAATCATCCACGAAATTCTTAGAATTGGCATGAGGTTCATTAAAATTCTAATGCACTACATCAGAATAAAATTGGTTTTTTGTTTTATATAGCATGGAAATTTTTTTTTTTTTTTTTTAAATCAGAGATTGTCTGAAGTAATAAAATGACAAAACAAAAAGAAAGGTTTAAAAGCGTTATATAATTTTTAAAAATATAGTTGAGATTTCTTTTGAGTGAGTTGTTTATCAAAGATTCCTTTTACTATAAATAAAATGCAATACTTTAATCGAAGAAAACTGAAATCTTCTCAAATTCATATTTTAGAAAAATACTTTATAAAAGTATATGATTTAAGCTTATTTATTTACCGAAAATCTGAACAAAAATTATTCTTGGGTTTACGGATTTGCGAATAGTTCTTAACACTGACTCTTAAACCTCTCTGCGGTGGGGATTATGATTGAGGAAATGAAGAGTCTATATTCTTATTTCTTTTACATTCCCATCATTTCATTTGTTTCTTTTGTTACTTACCCATCATACGTAGTATAGGGTAAGTCTTGTAATCGTTTTGAAAATCGAAAAAAAATTTTTGACGGATTTACACGTTTCAGACACTGGAGATTCCGAAAAACATGTTTTTAGAAAAAAAAATTGCCGTCCGTCTGTGTGTCTGGATGTCTGTGTGTCTGTAAACGCTCTATCTCCCGAAAAAATTGAGATAGAGACTTGCAATTTGGTATGTACTTAGTATGTAATAATGGGAAGAAGCCTATTTCATTTCAATAACCTCGATTAACCGGAACAATTTTTTTCGGACTCTCGAAATATTCGTTCTGATAAAAGGTATATAAAAATTTTCGAAATTAGTTATTTTAAGAAATGAATATAAAAGACAATAAAAAAATATAAATTTCGCATAAAGCATGAAGTCGATCGGATAATTACTTGCCGAGATATTTGGAATCTTATTTTCCACACTCTTCGATTTTTCATGACCCTGTATTTCATCCAAATTTCACTTAAAAGATATATTTTAATTGGAAATTTGACGCTTAATCAGAAGCAATAAACTGCTAGTTAATAGGATTATTATTTTTGGAGTTATAAGGATGTTTCTTTCAAGCAATTCAGTAATCGAGCCTTTAAAGTTTGTGACGTCATCAAGCCCCGATTTTATTTGAATTGCAATGCATTTTATAAGTAGTTTACACGTTTTTATTTTAATATTTTACATTACGCATATCCATGATGGGTAAGTATTACGGTGGCCCCCAACGACTAGTTTATATCTGTGAAAATTTGGCGTTGAAAAAGTAAATCGTACACGAAATTCTTAGAAATGGTAAAATGTTCATTAAAATTCTGATGTACTACATGTCAGCGTAAAATTGGTTCTTTCTTTTATTTTGCTTGGAAAAATGAATGGCTTTTTATTTGAGATTGTCTCAAGTAATAAAATGACAAAACTAAAAAAAAAAAAAAATGTGTTTTACAATTTTAAAAAATGTAGTTGAGATTCCTTTTGAGTCAGTTGTTCTGAAATCTTCTGAAATCTTCTGAAATTGGTTACGCCGATAGCTCAGTTAATAATAATTTATCACTAGTAATAATAAACACACACTCTCAAAATAAAATAAACTCACTTGCGGACTGTATCTCATTTAATATCTCACAACACTCAATAAAAATGGTCGAGAGCCGAGATTTACACAACTTCACTGATTGGCATCTCAAACCCAACTCACAAAAAAGTTGTAGTTTTTTTTTTAAACATTTTACATAGACAGCGCTTCTAGCGGAAACATACCGGCGGGCCTTGAATGTTGCTAACATTCAATAATATAAATGCAATATAATTCAAACACAATCTCTAAGTGAAAAATATAATCTCAAAAAACACAATTTCTTCTCAAAAATACTACACTAAATAAAATACTAAAATTACAAATATAAACACAAGAATGTAATACACTGCAGGAAAAGTATATAGTTTAATAAAACAAATGTATGAATTTAAGTACTCAATAAACCATCATTCACATATGGCAAAACAACAATTTTTGTCACTGGCGTTTTATATGTGCCATTTTTATCTTTCAAGGTGACAACTCTTATAATATTGTCTTGGCCTGGATGAATTTTAATAATTCGGGCCAAATGCCATTTTAAAGGGCAATAATTATCAGAATTTTTTACTAATACTAAATCTCCCTCTTTTATCTTTACCCTCTCCTTGTACCATTTAGGTCTATTTAAGAGCTTGTTCAAATATTCTGATGACCATTTTTGCCAAATATGTTGTGTTAATTTTTGAACTAATTGCCATCTGCTCAACCTATTCATAGGAATTTCTGAATAATTTGGTTCTTGTAAGGCCATTAAAGAGGAACCAATAAGGAAGTGAGCAGGTGTCAAAGCTTCAACATCATTTGGATCATTTGAAAGGGGGCAGAGTGGCCGAGAATTAAGAACTGCCTCAATTTGAGTAATAAGAGTCAAGAGTTCCTCATAACTTAAAGTAGTTTTACCTACAACACGTTTTAAATGGTATTTAAGGGATTTGATATTTGCTTCCCACAAACCTCCAAAGTGAGGAGCTGAAGGGGGGTTAAAATGCCAGTTAATACCTTCATTAGCTAAATAATTTTCTATCTCCTCCTCACTTTTATCTTTAAATAAAGATCTGAGAATTGCTCTTAATTCTTTATTGGCACCAACGAAATTTCGACCATTATCACTATATATATCAGAAGGTTTTCCCCGCCTTGCTATAAAGCGTTTAAGTGCTGCTAAGAATGCTTCACTTGTTAGATCATTTACTATTTCAAAATGCAAGGCTTTTGTAGTAAAACACACAAATACACAAATAAATACTTTTTTTACCTGTTTACTTCTACCTATGAAGTTTTTGACTTCAAAGGGACCACAGTAGTCCAATCCAGTACGCATAAATTCTCGGGCCATTGTTACTCTAGAAGCTGGCAAAGCAGCCATCTGTTGCTCTGAATTCTTAGAATTTACCTTTTTACAAGTCATACAATTGAAAATGATTTTACGAACTATATTTCTAGCAGATAAGATCCAAAATTTGTTTCGCATGAGAGAAAGAGTTGTCTCAGCACTTGCATGAAAATACAAATTATGAAAATATTTAATTACACAAAAAGTAAAATTATGTTTTGAAGGAATAATCATTGGATATTTTTGATGATCAGTTAAGTTACTGTTTTTCAGTCTACCACCAACTCGGATTATACCATTATCATCTAAAAACGGGCACAAGTTTGTCAGTTTACTACTGTTAGGGATTGCATTACCCTTTTCCAAATACTGCATTTCCTTCACGAATGAAGTCTTCTGGATGCTTTTTACTATACAGAATAAGGACTGAGAGAGTTCACTGCTGGTTAAAGTTCCACCTTTGGGATACAAGGGATTTCTACAGTTATGGATGAATCTATTACACCATGCTACTACTCTTTGCAGCTTTATGAATGAAGAACTGTTATTAATGATGTCTAAAGGCTCAACAGTGTTAAATAATGCACATACTTGAGTTACTGATGGTGCTTTCAATTCAGGGATAAACAACTCACTGGTTTCAACAGAAATAATATCAGGAGACTGCACCATCTTAGGCTGTTGTAGGAATGATGGACCGAACCACCATAAATCACATTGCTGGATCTTGATGGGATCTAGGCCTCTAGAAATGAGATCTGCAGGATTTTGCTTGGAAGGTACATAATTCCACTGATCAATCGAAGTTAAACTTTGTATAATCGATACCCTGTTTGCGACAAATGTCTTTAGATCATTCGACTCCTTTTTTAACCATGCAAGTACAATAGTACTATCTCTCCAAAAACAAGTTTTAGAAACTTCTTGCTTTAGAGCACTTAACACTTTTTGCATCAACTTAGATAATAGGACTGCTGCAGAAAGTTCTAGACGAGGGATAGTAATAATCTTTAGAGGAGCCACTCTAGATTTACTAATGAGCAGTTTGATAGCAGAATCACCATAAGAATTAATAGATTTTACATAAACGACCGCACCATAAGCAAGTTCAGAAGCATCTGAAAAACCATGCAATTCCACACACTTAGGTTGTTCTACAAATACAAATCTTGGGATATTGATCATATTTACAGTTTTTAAGGAAGTGAGAAAATTAGTCCATTCGATATTTTCTTTCACTGGAAAATAATCACACCCATCTATTTTCAGCAACCATAATTTTTGGAGGAAAACCTTGGCCTTCGTAATTATTGGACCTATCAAACCGAACGGGTCAAATATTCTGGCAATTTGTGATAATACTGAGCGTTTGGTATACCTTTCACTTAGCTCTATAATTAAATTAAATCCGAAACAGTCTGGTTGCGGCTTCCACAATATTCCTAGGGTTTTTGTCTCATTGGAAAATGAATATTCAGATATTGCATTATTACACAAAAGAGAAGAATTATTTACTGACCATTTGTGAAGATCCATGCTTCCCTTCTTTAACAAAGATATCAGTTGTTGTTGGATCTCTTTAGCTGTGTCTAGATCATCAGCACCTGTCAAAATATCATCCATATATACGTCTTGAAATAATACATTTGCAGCTAAAGGAAATTCCTTTCCTTCATCTCTAGCTAGCTGGGTAAGGGTTCTTGTTGCTAAAAAGGGGGCACTCGTTGTGCCATAAGTCACCGTACATAATTTATACACCTTAACTGGTTCATGTACCTCAGGTTTAAACAAGATTCTCACTAAATCTCTTTGACTCGGATGTATCAATATCATACGGTACATTTTCTTAATATCTGCTACAAAAACAAATTTGTGCTTTCGAAATCGCAACATTATACTAAATAATTCATCTTGGATTGTTCCTCCGTTATACTGCAAACCATTTAGAGATTTTCCGGTAGAAGTTAAGGAGCTAGCGTTAAAGACAACTCTTAATGGTGTGCTACTTGATTCAGCACGGAACACGCAATGATGGGGTATGTAATAAGTGATATCTGGTTCTTCAGATTCTATCACCTCTTCCATATGACCCATACTTAAATATTCTTGCATAAAGACTTTATAAAGATCGTTAAATTTAGGTTCTCTAACTAAGCGATTCCATAATGAATTTAAAACTTTCATAGCCTTTTTCTTTGATTCTCCAAGACAAGATGGGTCTTCCTTAAATGGCATTTTTACCATGTATTGCCCTGTTGCAGTTCTGGAATAATTTTTCAGAAAATGTTCTTCACAAATTTCTGATTCCTTATTTCCAGAAACTTCAGATTCTCTCTCAATGTTTTCTATTTCCCAAAAATCTCGAATTACTCTTTCTAACTCCAAATTATCTGTTATCAACCCACAATGTATATTACTTTCAACCTTAGCCGGAAGGCTTCCGCTAACAATATAACCGAAAACACTGTTTTGTAACACTATTCTAGTATTTAATGGTTGGGGGTAAATTTGACCTGGCCTTAAAAATTCATAGAAATTTTCTGCACCCAAAAGCAAATGAATACAGCCTGGCACATTAAACTTTTCGTCAGCTAATTTGATGTTATTTAACGATGAAATACAAATCTCAAGCGGTCTAGAAGGCGTAAATTCCGTAATTTTCGGAACGACTAAAAAATCTAATTTTAAATAAAAATCTTTATCTCTATTCGAAATAGTTGTGTTAACTCTAGATCTAACATTAAGAGACAAATTATTTATTCCTGAAATACAAATATTAGTCTTTTCTCTTTTCAAATTTAGTTTATCTACTAACCTTTTACTCATAAAATTAGAGTTTGCACCGACATCTAATAAACCACGTGATTCATGAAAATTACCATATTCATCTTTTATTAAACAAACAAATGTGCTAAGTAACACAGCTTTTAACTCGTTAGACAAATTACATATCGTTGAAAATAAATTGCTTTGGTTATTAACTTGGAAAGGCTGGAATACTGGAGCTGAAGCATCCAAATTTGATTTATTACCGACTTCGTTTTCAGAACTCATTTCCTGTGAAATTATCTCTGGATTTCCACCTTTATTTATTTTTTGTTCACGCGGGAAATGCAAAGTTACATGATGCCTTCTCTTGCAAATAATACAAGAGAATTTAGATTTACAATCAATCACTTTATGATTCATAAGACAGTTAAAACAAAGGTTTTTGGATTTTACAAGCTCAACTCTATTACCCACTGACATGTTTTTACAAACAGGACATTTATGCAAAGGATGATTTTCACTACATGACAAAATACATTTAGAATTTTTTACGTCAGTTAGAAAAACTTTAGAAACATTTCGATAATAAGTATTTTTATTACTCGCTCTAGAATTGTCAACCACGGGTTTTCCCTTAGACGTATAATATAAATCAATTTCCCGAGATAATTCAATGGGAGAAAACCACGATTCTGCTTGTCTAACATTTATAAAATACATGACATCTTTATCAAGCGTTTGACAAATCTTATCAGAAACTATTAACTGTTTTAAAGTTTCGAAATCTGTCACATTCCTCAATTTTAAATAATAATCCCAACTCGTTGTTAATTGGGATGCAAATTGTACATATGTTTCATTAGGATGACGTTGTGCTTTTCTAAAATGTTCTAAACAAGTCTGGAGGGATGGCTCAAATTCTCTAAGTACTATAGCCTTTACTTTTGAATAATCTTCTAATTCCCCATCTTTGATGTACGTAATTATGTTTGTTGCCCTTTCTCCTAACAGATTTAGTAGAATTTCCGATTTATATTTTTCTGGGACATTTTTAGAAATAAATGCTCTTACTAACGATGAAAAAAAAATAACTCCAACCTTCTGATTTAGATGGAATTTTAATCGTTAACGTTCTTACACTTTTAATCAGAGAGTCTAAAGATTCTATATTATCTTTTTTCTCGAGATCACTTAAATTATCATTTTTAGTTTCTGCACGGGCCTTAGCCAACTCAATTTCTAACTTTGCATGTTCAATTTTTAGTTTCTCAAGATCTAGTAATTTTGATTCTTCATTTTTTCTTTCCTCAATAAAACTGTTTGCTATGTCTTCAACCAGTTTATTATCTGCTTTATACTTCGAACTTTCCTTTATTAAATTTATTAAATCATAAATAGTTAATTTGGAATCTGATATATCTGAAGTGTGTTGCGTTTGGCGTTGCCGGGGTTTGATCCAGGGATCTCATGAACAGGAGGCGAGAGCGCTAGCGTCAAGCAAAAGGCCAAGCCAGTTACTTTCAGCTAGTAACTCGCTTTATACTGTTCATGTGAGATGAGATCGCTACACACTCCATCCCCAGTGAGGAAGACGTTTTGTTGACGTCAGACGAGCGATATGCACTCGTGAGTGATGCTGTGCTGTCGTGCTGCCTTTGCGCAGATATGAAGCGCGGCGTGAGCGACAGGCTTTGTGCTGTGAGTGATGTTCACAGGCTTTGTTGATTTGATGCTGGGGATGATTATTTAGTGCTGCCATCTGTTGGATATGAGAAGAGATGATTGTGGTTGTTTGAGAAGGTTGTTTTGCGTGCTCTTGTCCGGGTCGCCATTGAGGTGTGTTGCGTTTGGCGTTGCCGGGGTTTGATCCAGGGATCTCATGAACAGGAGGCGAGAGCGCTAGCGTCAAGCAAAAGGCCAAGCCAGTTACTTTCAGCTAGTAACTCGCTTTATACTGTTCATGTGAGATGAGATCGCTACATATCTATGTCTAATTCAGCAGCAATTCGCTGATAATCTTCCTTTTTTGCACCTTTAAACATTGTATTATAAATACAATTCACAATAAATAAATAAATAAAACTGACATACCTTTATCTATTAATAAATCTCCAAATCGGATAATTCCACATTGAAAAGATTTAATCCACTCTTTCAATTCTCAAATTAGCTCAATAATAAAGAACATCGGTTCTTTTCTACGTTAACACATTCACAGTTCATTTTTCCGTGTTACGAAATTCTCCAGGTTAATCGAAATTATTTTTCTTCTGGAAACAAAAAAACACTTCACAATATTCACACTCTATTCACAATATTCACAAAAGAGAATTCTGAATCACAATATTTTGTACTTTAATATAAATAATACGATGATTTAATTTTCATTTTACTCATTCTAATTACTTGATAGAATTCCAAACAAAATTTATCTTCGGCAGACGATTCCCGAAAAAACATAAACATCGACAAATTCTATTCTTTCTCCGGCTCGACGGACCAATAATATGGTTACGCCGATAGCTCAGTTAATAATAATTTATCACTAATAATAATAAACACACACTCTCAAAATAAAATAAACTCACTTGCGGACTGTATCTCATTTAATATCTCACAACACTCAATAAAAATGGTCGAGAGCCGAGATTTACACAACTTCACTGATCAACCCAACTCACCATCTCAAATTCAACTCACAAAAAAGTTGTAGTTTTTTTTTAAACATTTTACATAGACGGCGCTTCTAGCGGCAACAGAAATTAATATTAAAAAAATGATTTACAAAAGTATATTATCTTAAGTTTATTTCTATACCGAAAATCTGAAAAAATTAATTTTGGTGGTTACGGATTTGCGAACACTGACTGTTAACATTGACTGTTAAACCGCTCTGCGCTGGGTATTACGGTTGAGGAAATAAAAGAATATATCCTTATTTCGTTTACAATCTCATCATTCCACTTGTTTTTATATGTGATATTTTGACGCTGAAAAAGTGAATCGTCCACGAAATTCTTTGAATTCACAAAAAGTGTCATTAAAATTCTGATGCACTACATCAGCACAAAATTGGTTCTGGGTTTTATATATAGTGAAATGAATGGTTTTGTATCAAAGATTGTCTGAATAATAAAATGACAAAAAAAATGTGTTTTACAAATTTTAAAGTTATAGTCGAGATTTCTTTTGAGGCAGTTATTTATTAAAGTTTCATTTGACTGTAAATAAAATGCAATACTTTAATCGAAGAAAACTGAAATCTTCTTAAATTCATATTTTAGAAAAATACTTTAGAAAAGTATATGATATTCTCTTAAGCTTATTTATTTACCGAAAATCTGAAAAAAAAATTATTCTTGGGTTTACGGATTTGCGAAAAGTTCTTAACACTGTCTCTTAAACCTCTCTGCGGTGTGGTTTAAGGTTGGAAAATCACGAGTCTATATTCTTATTTCTTTTACATTCTCATAATTTCATTTGTTTATTTGTTTATTTTGTTTATATGTGTGATAGTTTGGCGTTGAAAAAGTAAATCGTTCACAAAATTCTTAGAAATGGCAAAAGGTTCATTAAAATTCTGATGAACTACATGTCAGCGTAAAATTGGTTCTGTCTTTTATAAAGCATAAAAAAGATGAATGTTCTCTTTATTTGAAATTCTCTACAATAACACTGCAATTTCTTATTATTTAGGGATACAATGGAGATTTCTTTTTTAAATCTAAAATAAATATTTAAAAGAAAAAAAACTAACCATTTTTCTACGAAATGCATATTTTATATTTAAAAAATATACTTCAATAAAGTGTATGACAGTATTTTAAGTTTATTTCTATTTCGTAAACACCTGTCAAATTCTATTCTTACTGTTGCGGATTTTTGAATAGTTCTCAACACTGACTGTAAAATAGCTCTTCGGTGGGGATTGGAGTTGAATAGACAAAAAGTGGTATTTTCTTAGACGCTTTACATTCTCATTATTTCAGTTGTTTCTTTTATTTATATGTGATATTTTGGTGCTGAATAAATTGTTCACAAAATTCTCAGTCTTTGGATATAGAAGTGGCAAGAGGTTTATTAAAATTCGAATACACTTCATCTCATCCTAAAATTGGTTCTTTCTTTTATTAAGAATGGAAAGATGAATGTTCTTTTATCTGTGATTCTCGCAAATAATAAAGCGGTTTTTTTTTTCAAAAATGTACTTTGAAGTATATAATGGAAATTTTTATTTGAGTTCCCTATTTATTTAAGTTTTCATTTTAGGATTTGACTGTATAGCATGTATTAGTTTGATCGAGTGAAATTTTTCCCCAAAAATACAAGAAGAATTTTTTTTTTAAATATTATTCCTGTAGGATTTATCTTTTGTATTTGTTTTTTATGTTTTCTAATTTATTACTCATTCTATGATAATATAAATTCTGGAATTCATGTAAATCACATATTCTCATTGTGAGCAGTGTAATTACGTGCGAGCGATGAAAGAAATAATAAGAGTCGCGCTATAAAAAAAAGAAGACAAATTCTTCTTAATCTAGAAAAATATAATACAACTACGAACAAAAATATAGAATAACATCTTCCGAGCTACCCACAATTCTGAAAAGCGTTCTCTATCTTTATAAACTTCAAAAACCAATATATTTGTACTATCTACAAAAATATATGCAAAGTTTTTAAAGTATTTTTTTCTTTTTCACAATTTTTAAAGATAAAAGTTCTTTTTATCTATGTAATCTAACGAATCTCAACAAATCTAACGGAATAATTTCAGTTTCGTCTTTTATTTCCACCTGTAATACATTTAAGGTGGTTGTATAAATCTATAGCGAAATTCCTAATTTCATGGCTATAAATTATGAGAGGCTCTTTAAAATTAGAAATACAGGGTCATCGAAAAAGGTTTGACAGATTTGAAAGAATTATAACTCTAAAAGTTATTGAGTAAGCGCAATTATTTTCTTTCCAAAGTACTCGGAAATTATCCAAGATTTGTTAGATGTAGCTGTTTTAAAGTCATGAAATTCAGACGATGCTCAGAGTCGATGGTCGAAAAATGCAAATCATACCAAAAATTCGTTATTTTCACGTTTTTCTTAGGTTATTCGTGTATATAGTGGATCTTTTCCTACTAAATCGGCGATGCTGAAGAACTTTCTTAGGGACATTTTCCCATACATCCAATAGTTTTAGATATACGCTTTCCACTCCGGAATCATCGAAAAAGGTAGGACAGTACAAAGACCTCGTTCACCGTTCAATTGCTTATTCGTTTCGTCTGAATGTCACGACTTTAAAAACAGCTACATGTAACAAATCTGGGATAATTACAGTGTAAATTGGACATAAAATAATTGACTTAACTCAATTACTTTTCGAGTTAAGATTCTTCCAAATCTGTCCAACCTTTTTCGATGACCCTATATATATATCAAAAAATTTTACAATGTAAAAAAATTCTTTCACGAAATCGTTTTCTGCTTTTATAAAAGTAGCAAAGATTTCATCAACATTCGGATGCACTGCATCTTACTATAAACATGGTTCTGAAATTGCTGCATTGTAGAAATATAAACTTGTTTTTCTTTCTATGATTTTCACAAGTAATTATTTCAGTTGACTATTTGTTTTTATCCCTTAAATCTTTATGATGAGTGAATAAATCCTTAAAGAAAATCTACACTGTAAAAAATTTTCAGCAAAGTATCCGGTCATTCAACCGTTTTTATAAAAAACGGTTACATAACCGTAATTTAATAGTATTCTGACCATAATATGGACAATATTATGGTCAGAATACCTTTAAATTAGGGTTATGTAACCGCTTTCGACGAAAATGGTCGAATGACCAGATACTTTGCTGCAAAGTTTTTACAGTGTATCTTTCTGGGTTATAGAAGAACTAAAGTCTCATTAAATTCCCAATGTCAGTTTAACATTTCTTCTGACTTTTTCACAAGATGAAGTAAAAAAGGTCTTTTTATTTTTGATTTCCACAGGTAATAATTGCATTTTTTCCACTTTATTTATAGATCTTACATTTTTACAAGATCTATATACTTCTTTTCAAAATTTTAAATCTTATTTGAATACCATTTTAACATTACAGCGGTGTGACTGTGACATCACATTTTAAAGTGACGATGACGTGCTTGGGATGTTTTTATATCTAAGTTTGAGCTCGTCAGGAAAGCTATTGTGAAATTACTTTCTGACAAATTTGTGTAAGTTTTCACGTTTGTGTAGATTTTGTCAATTTGATTCAAACCCGACCCAATCCGTGGGTCAGGTGTATCTATAGGTTTATATTCTTTAAAAAACGTTCATATATTTTACTTTAGTCCAATAAGAAACTCTATGCTGAATGTCTCTCCCCGAAACTTTCATTTATATCTTAGTTTTAAAGCGTTTCTCGTTCATTTTACCCCGTATATTTTTTTAAATGTTCTTATCACCTGCCTACCAATCTGTACGTTCAAATTCATTTTTAATTTTCTTTAGTGAAGTTCAGCTGCAAATTTTATTGTACAGCCTTTACCATTCGTTTAACATTTTTGAAATTTGATATTTTAAAAATCATTTTATTGAATTTTATCAATTTGAAAAATCTCCGTGACAAACATTGAACTCATTTCTCGAACAGTTCTAGAGAAATCATGCTGAAATGATGATTTTAAAAGGTTTGTATTTCACCTTTTTCTAAAAACTTTTCATAGTGTACAGCGTTATATTTAAAATTATTACTGTACCAGTTTTCAAGTTTTAGCCTGGATATTGTCCAAAGAAATTCTCACGAAACGTGAATTTTAGATGATTTTGTTTTATTTAGTCCCCTTAAAAAGTTCCAAACATTGAAAATTTTTTTAAGTGAGCATCAGCGACCTGAAAGTAATTTTAATACTAAATATCAAATTTCCAGCTCCAGTAGTTTCAGAGAAATAAGTGGTAAATCGATCGTCGTATTTGTATTTATTTACATATAAACGCGTTCACACGCATACACAGACACACATATATAGAGAAGACAATAACTTTTTTTATTTTATTTTATGTTATTTATTTTTGTAATTTTCAGCTTTTGATGATATATTTGTTGAGACATATTTTCTCTCAATGAAATACATTCCATATTTTAATTATTAAGGAAAAACACTTTCTGAAGTCTGATATGTCTTTATAAAGTCTCTTTCTTTTCGAAAATAAATAAATGTTCTATTCGTGTGCTACCATATCTTTGGTGCAAACCATATCGTTGTTGAAAGGTTTCGTTATGATATTTGTCATTTCTTTTTGGCAGCAAATTTGATGACGGCTCTCTCTTGAGAATTTGACGTTGTATAAGATTGGAGTGAGACAACGGAAAAGAATGGAAAATTCTTGTTCCTACGTTTTCCGAAGCATTTTCTTTTTATACCATGAACTTCTTTTTCTTTTATTTCTTTTTCTTTTTCTCAACAGATATACTACGTGAATGGAATACACAGATTTTTCTTTTTGTAATCTAAAAACATAAATAAATCATTTAGTGGAAAATATGATATATGGTATGAATTATTTTCTAAATTTTTGCAGTGAAACTGATAATATTATTTCTTTTAAATATAACCCTTCTTTTGTACAATATTTAAATGTACTTCCGTGTGGCATCGTTATTGTATAAGATATTTATTCTAAAAGTAAGATAATATATCTTTTTTCTATTGGAAAAACTAGTATTTTGCTTTCTTATGCATATGTAATTAACTTATATACTTAGATGTAACATACAGAAAGTAACCATTTTAAATTATTTCCTTTGTTCCAAATCTTTAATGATGTAACTCAAGTCATAACTGAAGTAAAAGGAATAACAAAATCTAATGAATAAAATCTTTGTAACAAAATTATATTACGGAAAGAAAAAAAATATTTTTTTTAAATAAAAGATTAAAGAACGAGTAAATTACATATATTGAAAAATGTAGCAAAATACATCAAAAACCCTCTGAAACAACACCAACGATACAGAATAAAAGAAAAAGCTCAAGACACAAAATCGATTGTTAGAAGCACAATTCTTTTGTTTTGGATAAATCATCTTAGGATTGAGAAAAAAGTTAGAAATCCATCATAGAGATCGTAGCTAAATCCAAGACCCTCCCCGATCCATTATCGGATAACTCAAATCAGAAGTGGGGATGACGGGATTTTTATGCTAGCTGGAGTGGAATGCTGTTTCATGGCACGAGAATCATAACGCAATCATGCAAAAATAAGGTGACGACAATAAACATTAAAAATATGCGGAAGCATGAGAGATTGAATTGCAAAATAGCTTGGAAGGTGACAAAAGATCCCATTGGTTGAAAGATGAATAGATGACTGAAAGTGCAAACGAGAATTTTCACATTTGGCTGCTTCGAGAGTTAAGGAGTAAAACAAGAAATCTTGAATTTTACGAATAAAAGTAAGATGTGAATGATTTACGTTTTATACTAAAACATTTCTAATAATTTTGTGTATGGTATTTTTTTCACCCTAAAACACAAAACCAGGAATTATTTAACATACAGTGCAATAATCTCAATAAAAATAATATTTAAAAAATTTTTGGAAAAAAAATGTAGCTAAATGTTTTTAATTTTTAAAACGAATATGTAGAATTGTAAACATAGAAAAATAATGCATTTTAGTACAACGAAAATTACATGTGTATTGTTTAAATTAATGATTAAAAACAAAGGGAAACTTAATTTCGACATAAATGACTGCTCTTTGACGAACTGTTCTCTATGCATTCAGTTTATTTTACTTTAACCCCTTCGCGACGAGCGTCCTTTTTAGAGTTTTTAATCTTTTAACACCGGTTTTTCAAAACAGAAATTTTTGCCTAATTGAATCGCAGAAATGCTAGGATTACATAAGGCAAAGCTTACAATAAAAAATAACTGGTGGGAATAATCGAGGATTCTGAGCATCTTATGCATCACATATACGTGTCGCTCGTCCCCAAGGGATTAAGGTAATGACCAGCATAATGGGAAATAATTCATGGGTATTTGTAAAATAAATAAATAAATAAATAAATAAATAAAATAAGAAGCAAACTATCAAACGGATATTTCTTGCTAGGGGGAAATATCCCGCATAGCATGCACAGTCACAGTGACTTCATTGTGACGTCACTGTGAGTCACGTACGTCACGTCACACCTGTGACCAAAATTCCACCACTTTGTAACGTCACGCTGTGACCAAAATGTGAACGTCTTGGAGATTTTAAGAAAACTTAAAATAAACTTTAGAACAACTTATGGCATCAAAAAAATTACTATTTGAGAGCTTAAAAAAATTTTGTGACGTTGCAATGACGTCACTTCAAGTCACATAAGTCCCGTCATACCTATGACCAAAATTCCAACACTGTGACTTCACAGTGTGATCGGAGAGGGAATTTGAAACAGAAACTCATAAAATATAGATTTGAATTATGTCATTTGCCTAAATCGTTAATAAAAACATTGTCACACACTATTTAAATAAATTGAGTATTTCCAGAATAAAATAATAAATAAATATCTGTCTACATACAGTGTCTCACAAAAGTGATGGGACACTTGTGCTTTATGAAAAGAAACTGCAATAAAATAAATAAACAAACATGTGCAAAAATTTTTTGGGTGTGTTTCATATTTAAAGTTAGTAACAATTATTACATAACATACAATTTGTCAAAATATTAAAATATTAATTTAGTAAAAATACAATTGTTCAGAACGGAGCAAAAAATGGCTCACATAAGTGATGGGACACTTACTTTTCCATCAAATATTTATCCAAAAATTTTACTTTTTAAAAGGTTTTAATATTTTGTTGGATTTCCTTTTACTTTTAAAACATGATTTAATCTTTTTGGGATGGATTCGACTAATTTTTTTGTGATTTCTGGAGTGATTTTACGCCATTCTTCTTGAAGCACCGATTTTAGTTGTTGTTTTGAAGAAATGGTGTGTTTGCGAATTCTTGAATCCAATTCTTGCCAAATATTCTCTATGGGATTTAAGTCTGGAGATTGTGGTGGTGTTTTTATTATTTCAGGACAGTTATATAGCAGCCAGAGTCTAACGTTCAGAGCAGTGTGCTTGGGGTCATTGTCCTGGTAGAATTTAAAATCGTTATGAAGGTTCAATTTTCGTGCTGAAGATTTCAAATTTTGCTTTAAAATATCAATATACTTGTACTGATCCATTATACTGTCAATAAAAACAAGATTACCAACTCCTGCGGACGACATACACCCCCATACCATAACTCCTCCTCCACCATGTTTTACTGTTGGTACCAAGTTCTGTTTGCGAAATTCTTCCCTGGGTTTTCTCCACACCAAGATTCTACCGTCAGAACCAAATATATTAAATTTACTCTCATCAGCAAATATAACTTTATTCCAGTAATCAGAATTCTTATTTATGTTGGATTTTGCAAAAGCTAGTCTGAGTTTTCTATTCTTTTCACTTGCGAAGAATTTTTTCCTGGCTACTCTACCGTGATATCCAGCAGATCGAATTACCCTTCTAATAGTCTCAGGATTAACAATTATTCCATATAATACTTGTAAATCAGCAGCAACTTTTGAAGCACTATTTCTTGGATTTTTTTTAATATTTCGAACGATAATTCGCTTTATTCCATTGGATAGCTTTGATGGTCGGCCAGGTCTTCTTTTATCCTGAATCATATGATTCTTTTTATATCGTTTAATGATATTGAAAACTGTTGAACGACTCAAGTTAACTGTTTCAGCAGTTTTTCTAATAGATTTTCCACGTTCAATATGCAAATTAATAACTAATTTTCGAATTTCAGGCGAAGTTTCTTTTCGTTTAGCATTCATGGCTACACAGAGCTAAAAAACACAAAAATTCCAAAACAAACTGGAGAGAAATACTGCAGACGATTTTATAAATTATTGCCAATTGCTTTTAAGTAAAAATAAAACCCCAAAAAATATTTTTATTGCTTATTTCAGACGATTTTTGTTGCATATATAATGGTGTCCCATCACTTATGTGAGCTATTTTTTGCTCCGTTCTAAACATTTGTATTTTTATTAAATTAATATTTTAATATTTTGACAAAATGTATGTTATGTAATAATCTTTACTAAATTTAAGTATGAAACACACCCACAAAAAAATGTGTACATGTTTTTTTTAATTTATTTGATTAGTTTCCTTTTGTAAAGCACAAGTGTCCCATCACTTATGTGAGACACTGTATATGAGGCAGATAACTTTTTTACAATTTTCATTACCATTTTCAAGAAATTTAACAAAATATACTATATAATACACAGGTAAAAAATCCTAAATAGAAATTTAGTAACGTATGAAAGTTTTAGCGGAAAGTAATTCAGAAATAGATCTCCCAGTCTAATAAAATTGTTAGCAATTTACAGGTTTGTTAACATTTTAAATGCAAACATTATTTTTTTCTACTACCGCATGGAACTCATTTGCTAATTTTGTAATGCTAAAAATATTTCTTTAAAAATCTCCAATCTTTAATTATTTTGAGAGGCCACTCAACCCAAATATCAGTTTTCTTGTCAAAAAATGAGGGCACAATTTTTGCGACGATCCAACACTTTCAGGATTTTCCTTGTACGGTATAATTAAGGTGGTTCTTAACTGACCTGCTCAACAACGCGAAGCTTTCGGACATAATTTCAGACTCACTTTTAAACGCAAAGGCATAAATTGGGCAGGACAGTCTATGGAAGCAATTTGGATTCGAAATGATTTTTCATTTTTTTTAAATAAATAAACTACTTATCGAGTTATAAGCAATTCGTGTCACGTGACGACCGGTTTTTCTCCTTTCTTTTACTGTCACGTCGGCTATTCGGTTCAAAACGCCGACTTTGACATTTTTTTCTGAAATATCTTCTGCTTTTAACAAAAAATGGAAAACGTCTTTCAATTACATAGTTTCTGAATAAAAACACCAACCAATTTAATGCATTTCCGAACAAAAACGAATTAAAAATATGTCATAAACTATATGTCATTCCTATAGCAATTTATTCCAAACTGGCCAGTGCTTAGTAAGATATCACCTCTAGCCATATAAATTATAAAGCATTTGAAATATCTTTATTTAAATTATTTGTTTTATCTATCATTTGCGGTAAGCTGTAAACATCTGCGAGGTTTTACTTTCTGGTTAAACAATGCTGCACAGATCTTAATTGCGGATATTGGAAGCAGACGACTTTTGTCATTCGAAGTTCGAATTAGAATATTTTCAATTTTATTCTTCTTCAAAATGGCGGATGTGAACGAATTATGTGTCGAAGGATACGTTTTTGCACGTTCAAGGAGAGATATTTTTATTCAGAAAATAGAAATCATTGTGAAAAATTATTCTTCAAATTTGGACGTAATTAACATCCTTATCATACGTAGTAATATTTAAGGAACTGCTGTAAAATATGAAGAGAAGCATCTGCGTCGTTTGGCCTTGTTTTTGCTGAGTGCTAATGCAGACTGCAGACCACTAAACAGTAAAACACGACATTTAATTGTTGGAACGGAACAGACAATGAATATTATCTAGAAAAAACTTTTTTTTATAAGGATTTATGTTCTGGATTTAAGAATTCCAATTAAAATATAAGTCCGAAAATAATTACAATAGCGTTGGCGTGTTATGATATGTATTCGTCAATGCATTTGTAATGTTTTTGTACCTAATTTACTTGAAAAACACTTGTATTACTCGGATTACTTCGTTGATGCCATAAAAAATTACATCTGCTAAAGAAAGGTATGTAAAAATTTTATTTTTTCAATCTACATGATTAAAATATTTAACATAGAAAGAACACCAACAGCAAAGCTTGAAATTTTTTTGTTGTTGTGTATACTAGTAAGAATTTAAATATTACCATGCTAAAATATTTTAATTATCAAAATAATAATAATGATACATAATCTTTAAGTAATGAATAGCTGTAATATAATAATTTTATTTTTGATTTTCTGCTTTGAATTACACTACTCACTATTTTGATTCCTAAATGATTTTGATAAATTTCAAAGTATTCATTTAACATCTATACTTTAGTATATAAATTTAAAAGTATGTAGGATTATTGTGATCAGTATGATTAAAATAAGCTTGTTACTTACAATTACCGTATAATTCAGTAAATAAAATAATAATGATAAACGATGTCTTATTACGCTTGGTGGTTAGACTGCATTTCTACACTTGATAAACATTAAAAGATGAATAACTATTTGATATTAATATTAGATTTATTATTTTTTAATTGTATCATATAAATATGATTATCTGTATTGTTAAAACAATGCAAAATAGCATCCTTAATGCAAAATATCAGTAACGTTAACTAAACTGCATTCTAAAACTTATATAATAGATCTCAAATCCGGTTGTATTCCGGATATACTAGTATGTATTATGGTATCAGAATCACAGCAAATCTTACTGTGGTTCTTGCCCTGGAATCAGACATCAAGCCAGATAGATATCATGTCATCGGCGTCAACATGTATTACTATTGATGAATCGTAAATCAATAGAAAATTGTACATTTTATTCACATCATATGCTAACTAGAGTGGCTGCGGGGCAGTGGGTTATCAACAAAAAATGATCGGTGTTTCTAAAAAATAATATATTGCAAAACTTGTTATTTAAAAAACATTACAATTTCATAAATATATACATAATTTATAAATCAATTAATAATGGTAAAAAAAATAAGCAAAATATTGTTTTTATTTTTTTATAGTTATCATTTATATATAAAGTAATACCAGTCAAATACTGGAGTAAACGTAATTAAAACACATATAGTATTTAAAATAGAGGTCCCATGCATGATTTGTAGCATATCTTATTTTGAAGGTTAAATTTTTGCTTTTCTCTTATTAAATATATAAGATACTGTTTAAAACCTATTGGAATATTTGATAAAAGGTATATTTACAAATTTAAATGGTTAAAGGAGAGAACCCCCCCCCCCCCGAAAAAAAAAACAGGGCAAAGTATCAGTTTTTTAAAATTATGAACTCAAATTATATAATATATAATTTTTTAACGTGGTTAAAATGTAAAATCTACCACTTTAATATTACTATATGTTTAATATGTACAGAATCGTAGATCAAGCAAGCCTCCTACTCTGTCCATTTTTGAATACCGCCTTTTTTTAAAATAATCATCGTTTTAGATTTTTCTTATAAATTTTGCAGACACCAACGCGGTACGTAATTTTTTCTGCAAATGTTGTAAAAACCTAGCACAAATACTAATATTGAAAAACAAAAAAAGAAAAAAGAAAAAAAAAACGAACCAGTGGGAGTCCTGTTCAAGGGGTACTTTTTCACAAAAGAAATCTGTAAATGGCTTTTTATCAATACTATTTTTTTTCCTTCTTTTTCATACTTTAAAAATGTTAAAGTATTTTTTATTTGTATTTAAGATTGAGCTTTACAATTTTCTGCACATATTTTTTTTATTATGTATTCGATAAAACTGTACATGACATTTACTTTGACATTTTTAATTTTTTTTTTTTTTTAAACAAATAATATCATATGAAGAAGCGTTAGATTACCCCCACTTTTCACTAGATATGACAGTTAAAAATTATTTTTAATCTAATATAATTTGTACCGAAAATTCATGCACTGCCTTGTATAGCATATAAGAAATGTAAAAAAAAAAATTAATTAATTAATTAAAAATATCAATATATAAAAAAAGTAGTAGGAATAAAAAATATTTAAAAAAAAAATATGATCTGTTAAAAGTTTTATTTTAAATGTGCTTTTAAATCGAAAATTAAAATGCAATGCAGTAACAATTTTTAGAATAATTCTTACAATTATATATTTATGTTGTTGTGGTCAAGGTCAAACTGATTCTATTATTAGGGTTTCGCTCATCTCACGAAACCCAATTTGTCTCGATTCTCTGTAAGTCCGTCACAGAGTGGGATCTCAGAAACTGTATAAGTTAGAGACTTGATATTTTGTGTACTTACAGCTGAAAACCTACTGTCACGCTGAAAATCATAAAATTTTGAAAATGTCTTCATTAACGCAAGATATTAATTAAAACCTTTAAAACCCACTCATTAATGGATAAAAATATTCAACTAATGCGCAGAATCTATTTGAATTGTTTCCAATTTGCAAAAGTTCGCGCATAATAACATTCCCTTTCAATCAAAAAATGTATTTACATGTAACTATCAAAAATAGAAATAAAACTTTAAAAATATAATTAAATGAACACGTGTTAAAAGCAGTAATTGTAAAAAAAAAAAAATAATAATAATAAAATAAAAATATATACTTGTGCGTGAATATTAAAAAGAGCAATAATTAAATTATTACGTGTTCAAAGCATTAAATAGGGAAACTTACGTCATATTTAAAATGCTCAAATAACAATATTTCCGAACAGATTCAATATAAAAATATATTTACAGAATATATTAATTTATTTCGACAAAATATTTGACCTATTATCGCAAATTTTAAAACAGCATAAATATTAATATTTCCTTTCAATATATATTTTTAAGTTTAATAATAGAAAGAAAACTTTGAAAATTACGTCATATTGGAATCGATACATTTCAAACTTCTTACGGAAAAAAAAAAAAAAAATCGGTACTTCTCCATTATACGGTTGACAACTTCCGAATGACAAAAAAAAAAAAAGAAAAAAAAATATTGCCAAATTCTAATGTCCAAAAAAACAATGGAAGAATGCTGCCATTATAGAATCTAAAGCCCCACTCACTAAAGTGTCAATTATCAGTAACTTTAAATAATAAAATTTATAATACCTTAAAGAAAAGAGAAAAAAAAGTAATCTTAAATCTTTATTTATTTACAATATTTTTCTTAACTATCCCCCTCGGCTGACGGACAAGTGTTTATGATGGCAGTTGACACGGGTATGTTGTGCATAACTATGCATAGCAACATTTTTTCAACGCAAGGTCGTTATTAATTTTTTAATTAATGAAATAATTAATAAATGGGTAAAATATCATTAAAAATACAGATAAATGTCTAATAAAAATCTCTTGATGACATAGGAAACACGTGTAACGCATCTGATGTCAATAGAATGTGACACCACGGTAACACACTTTTTTCCCCTATATTTTGGCGACTTTTTTTTTTATAGTGGTCGACGGATAAATACCCAATTTTTTATAACATCATTATCATATATTCCCCGATGCAACGACATTGTTTACTTAGCTATTTAACATAAGTTGATTTTCAAATGTTTAATTGATGTTATTTAATCTATCACGAAAACAGTTTTTAGCTCTTTCGACAGCAGTAGATTTGGCCTTAAAATATCTCAGTGAAAGGAAAATGAATGGAAACCCGATTAAGCCGATCGCCACTGGTCCCTTAATTCTAATTGAATCTTCTGTAATCATTTTAGAGTTAATCAAATTAGCGTGCTTTTAAAGTTTGCGGTGTCATAACGGGGGTTGGCGAGCGTAGCTCCTAGGGGGCAGAACTCCCTAGTAAAAAAAAAGAAATAAAACGCTAATAGACAATGATGTACTTATTATGTGAATAGGGATTATTAATAAAGAAGGGGAGAGGGGGGGGAACTACTTTTTTTTTAAATATCGCGTTTAGTTCACATGACAGATATTATTATGACAGAGTATAATAGCGGGCTTTGCCCGCTATAAGGGCGGTTCAGAAATTTGAAAAAACGAAAAACTAGACCGGCAATTTTTTATTTTATATAAAACATGAGTTTTTTTTTAATTTGGATTTATTAAATACACTTAGTCACTTGTTTCGGATTCGTTTCGATTTTAGATTAAAATTTTATTCTTGCAGTTTGGGGTACGGGTTAATCTAATTTTTCAAAAGAATTACTATAATATTGTTTCAGATGAAAAACTATAGTTTAGTATGAATGAGTTTTTATACATGCTTATTTTTCTGTATAAGCCATAAAATAGATATGATAAATATTTTTATAGACTTCTTTTCTATAATTGTATTAAATTGTAGATATATTTTTTTATTTAGGATTTTGGGTCCGGAGGAATGTCGATCAAAACATTTATCAGGTTCGGACGGGTTATGGGTCAACGGAATTTGTTTTATTGGGTTACGGTCGGATTTTGGGTGGACTTGAAATAAAATTTAAAAATTCAAGTCGGGTTTGAATAAATTGAAATCATCCAGCACAGGACAGGACCCAAATGGCTTCACAATATTGTCACTGTCGTCACAGATTCATCACAATGTTATGTCAAAATCGTCACAAATGACACATATTTCACAAATTGGTCATAATGTGACTTCAAAATGTTGTCGCTTTCGTCACAGATTCGACACAAAGTTAATGGCAAAATCGTCACAAATGACACACTCTTCACAACTTTGTCACACCGTGACTTCACAAAGTGGTCACAATGTGTCGTCACAAAAGAGCTCTAAAACGGCCATAACGACTTCACATTCAGGTCACCGTGACTTCACATCGACGTCACGTGACGTCACATCGACGGTCACAAAGTCACAGTGTGACTTCACACTGACGTCGCCGTGACGTCACCATGCCTTACGGGATAGTTTAACGATGAATTTCTTAAGCCTACATGTAAGTATTTTGAAGTCTAGTGACAAACAAAACGAAGGAAAAACCCTATTTCGATACCAGTAACTGTTATTTGACGAACTGTTCTTTATGCATCCAGTTAAGGTAATGACCAGCATAGAGGGTAACAATTCGTGGATTTTTGTAAGAAACCATATTTTAAGAAGCAAACTAGCTTTCTGCACTAAATCTTTACTGATGGCTTCAATTTAAATTATAGCTTAGTTATAAACACAATAAAGATATCTACATTTAAGACTCTCCAAGGTACATCATCGGATAACTCAAATTAGAAATGGAGACTAGTCGTAGGGGGCCACCGTAATACTTATCCATCGTGGATATGTATATTATAAAATATGAAAATAAAACATGTGTAAACTATTTACTAGTAAATCTGCAGATCAGGAGCCTCAACGTCAGCTCAAGTCACTGTTTTTTAATCTCACTTTTCATATTATTTAGCATCTTACAATCCGCAATTTAATTTTTTTCTATTGCATACATATTTACAGGCATATACAATTCTTCGGAGGTTACAGAAATTAGAAACGTTAAATTAAACACGGTTTATGCAATGATATTCTGAAATTCTTATGAACTTCTTATTCTTGTAACTTTTTAGATTAAAAAAAAAAAACTTGTATTAAAATAAATTCTTCATTTATGTCAATAGAATACAAAAATAATTTATTTTGCTAATAAATTATTGGAACAAAATAGTGCGTGTTGCTTTTATTATTCTTATCTTCTTTGAAATATCGTTGCTAGGCAACTGATAAATTAAAGAGAAAAGTAAAAAAAAAATGCATTTTAAAATTTGTAAAAAACATGAAAATAAAAGTTTTATATTTCCGGAACAGATGCAAAAAAATTTCCAATCATTTAAACAATTAATATCTCAATTCTAATAAATGTATCGTCAATTTTTCAAAATTATTGGATATATTTAAAACCTCCATATCGAAAATCAACATCCATAATTTTACGTTGAAATCAATTATTCAAATATGCGATTTCCATTTCAGTTAAAGTGAAATTTGAAAATCGTCTGCAGTCCCATAGGAAAGCATTATGATTTAAAAAGAAATGTTCTCTATTTTTCGAACGAATGAACCAAATTTATCCAAAAACTATACAGCTAATTCCGGGTATCTCATCAACATACCCACCAAAAATCAACCTAATCGGATCATTTTTACGGCAGTTATTACGGAACAGACAGACAGACAGACAAACAGACACACAGACAGACAGAAACCAAAAACTTTTCGGGTCTCAACAGTAAGCCTTCACTGACGTATCGGCAATAAAATGCATTGCAATTCGAATAAAATCGTGGATTGATGCCGTCATATACTTTAAATGCTCTATTACTGAATTGCGCAAAAGAAACCTCCTTATAACTCCAAAATTTATGATCATATTAACTAACGGTTTACTGCGTGGGATTAGGCGTCTCATTTCCCATTAAAATATATCTTTGACTTTAAATTTGAATGAAATACAGGGTCATGAAAAATCGAAGAGTGTGGAAAATATAATTACAAATATCTCGGCAACTCATTATCCGATCGACTTCATTCTTTATGCAAAATTTATGTTTTTTATTGTCTTTTATATTCACTCCTTAAAATAAACAATTTCGAAAAATTTTATATACCTTTTATCAGAACGAATATTTCGAGAGCCCGAGAAAAATAGTTCCGGATAATCGAGGTTACTGAAATTCAATAAGCTTCTTCCCATTATTACATACTAAGTACATACCAAATTTCAAGTCTCTATCTCAATTTGTTCGGGAGATATAGCGTTTACAGACACACAGACGGACGGATGGCAATTTTTTTTCTAAAAATATGTTTTTCGGAGTCTCCAGTGTCTGAAACTTATAAATCCGTAATAAAAAAAAAATTTCGATTTTCAAAACGATTACAATTTTTATGCTATAGCTGTGAAGTGGAACGCTGTTTCCTGTAACGAAAATCAATACACAATCATGTAAAAATAAGGTGACGACAATAAACTTAAAAAAATATGTGGAGGCATGAAAAATTTAATTGCAAAATAGTTTGACAGATAAAAAATATATATCCTACTGGTTAAAAATGAATGCATGACACAAAATTCAAACGAGAATTTTCAAATTTGGCTTTTATTATATTTTAATACGGAACTAAAAGTTTGAAGAAATCTGAAAGTTCTGAATAAAAAGATAAATGCTTTATACAATAAAAATATTTATGAATGATTTATACTATACAATTTCTGGTAATTTTGTATATGGTATACTTTTTTTTAATTTAACACACTTAACATGCGATGTTACAATGCAGAACCTATTTAATCTTATAAAGATATTTGTGAAATATGTAGAAGAGATTCACTTCTAGGAAAGAATATTTTAGATTTTTTAAAACAAACATGTAAAAGTGTGTCTATAGTAAAAAAACTACTATGTTACAATTCTAAAGAAATATTAGATTAACACTGTTGTAAATGCAAAAGGAAAAATAATACGGTAAAAGGTAAAATAAATCTTTACTTAACCATAAATTATCAGTGATACAACTGAATCTAACATTCGGAGAATTCGATAAAAAATTTAAACTAAATTGACTCCAAATCCTTTTAACTGACGTTTACATGTCATTTATAAATTATTAAAACACGTATAATGGTGTGAACCCTTAAAAGCATCGCTGCATTCCATTAGGCATAGTCCATTAATACAAAAGAGATTTATTGATCCGGTTTAAACTAGTCGTTGAGAGGCCACCGTAATACTTACCCATCATGGATATGCATAATGTAAAATATTAAAATAAAACATGTGTAAACTATTTATAAAATGCATTGCAATTCGAATAAAATCGTGGCTTGATGACGTCATAAAATTTTAAAGGCTCTATTACTGAATTGTTTAAAAGAAACATCCTTATAACTCCAAAAAAAATAATCGTATTAACTAGCGGTTTATTGCATCTGATTAAGCGTCTCATTTCCAATTAAAATATATCTTTGTTTTGAAATTTGAATGAAATATAGGGTCATGCAAAATCGAAGGGTGTGGAAAATAGGATTACAAATATCTCGGCAACTCATTATCCGATCGACTTCATTATTTATGCAAAGTTTATGTTTTTTTATTGTCTTTTATATTCACTCCTTAAAATAAACAATTTCGAAAATTTTTATATACCTTTTATCAGAACGAATATTTAGAGATTCCAAAAAAAATAGTTCCGGATAATCGAGGTTACTGAAATTCAATAAGCTTCTTCCCATTATTACATACTAAGTACATACCAAATTTCAAGTCTCTATCTCAATTTTTCGGGAGATAGAGCATTTACAGACACACAGACACACAGACATACAGACACACAGACACACAGACGGACGGCAATTTTTTTTCCCTAAAAATATGTTTTTCGGAATCTCCTATGTCTGAAACGTGTAAATCCTTCAAAAAAAAAAAAATCGATTTTCCAAACGATTACAAGATTTACCCTATACTACCTATGATGGGTAAGTAAAATGAAAAATTCTGCATCTTTGAAACAAAGGTTTACATCTCTATAACGTTTCATAGAAAGATACAATCGATACCAAAGTTTGTACTGATGCTTGAAATATCGCTTGAATGTGAAGTCCAAGGGAGGAAATCTGTCGTTGAAACCGCACATAGTTCTGCCAAGTCTATCATCCATCATCCAATCCCTAGTATATGTCAATGGAGGTGACGTGACATGATTTTGGAAGTCGAATTCTAATAAACATGATTTAGCACTTCACAAGGGACGGCGTAAACGAACGGTTATGAAAAACCATAATTAATAGTCATACATTTATCATATTAAGCAATATCTGCGGTAAAACTAAATTTTTGTTGTTGTAAGAGTTAAAAGTGACATCAGTAAATTTAATATTTTAAAACGTGTAGAAATTTTAAATTATATAGATGATCTATCATTCCAACTACCGAAGTTTGCAAGAAGTTGTGAATTATTGTACTGTATACAGTACTAACTTAAATGCGTTGGTGTATTGCATTAGCAACATTCGATTTGTAAATGAAAATTTCGCATATTCGAAATAAATGCATCCATCTTTATAAAGTTTAACAGAAATATATAATCGATATAATCGATACTGAATACCTAAATTAAACTTGAAATATCACATAATGGGTAATCGAAAAAAGGAAATCTGTCATCAGAACTGTACATAGTTCTAACGATTACATCATCCATCATCGAATCGCCAGTGAAGGACACATGATTTTGAAAGTTGAATTCTGATAGACATGATTTAGCACTTCTCAAGAAGCGGTATAAATTAGCCTTGAAAGAAAAAATCGTAAAAAACCATAATGCATAATAATACATCGATCATTTTATGGAATTATAAAAAAATATATTTTATAGTTAACATTAAAAGATAATAAAATAAATTAGCTGTAACATACATGCACAATCATACACTGATCATTTTATTCAGTATGTAACATAAAAGTATATTTTTTAGTTAGAATTAAGTTACCAAAGACATCGGTAAATCCAAAATTTCGATGCTTCTTCACCAGTTTTAAGTTATGTGAGCTAAAAAGCTTTAGAAGTATCTTTAACATGCCAGTTGATACACGTTTAACAAAATACGCAATTAAAAACATTACCGATGTCTTATTAGTAGCATTTCATTGGTGGAAAATAGAATTATAGATTGGAGTTAAATATGAAAAACACCGCATCCTCGAAACAAATGCCTTCATCTCGATCATCTTTGATAGTAAGGTGCAATCGATATTAAAGCGCGTATTTTTGCTTGAAATATCACATTATACGGTGGTCGAAGGGAGGAAATCTGTCATTAGAACTGAGGATAGCTTTGCCAAGTCTATTATTCATCATCTTATCGTCTGGATATGCCAGTGGATGTGATAGGATTTTGAAAGTCAATTCTAAAATAGACATGATTTAGCACTTCTAAAGAAACAATGTAAATCAGCCTTGAAGGAAAACATCGTGAAAAACCATAATGCATAATCATACATCGATCATTTTATGGAACATAATATAAAAAAAATACTTTATAGTTAACATAAAAAGATAATAAAATAAATTAACTGCAACATACATGCATAATCATACACTGACCATTTTATTCAATATATAACATAAAAGTACATTTTTAGTTAAAATTAAGTTAACAAAGACATCAGTAAATCCAAAATTTCAATGCTTCTGCACCAATTTTAAGTTTGGTGAGCTCAGAAGCTTTGCAAGTAACATGTTAATTGATAGACGTTTAATAAAATACGTAATTAAAAAACATTACTCATGTCTTATTAATAACATTTCATTGTTGCAAAATATATTTACTGATTGGTGTTAAAGATGAAAAAATCCGAATCCTCGAAACAAATACTTTCGTCTCGATAATGTTCGAAAGCAAGATGCAATCGATGCTAAAGTCCGTACTGATGCTTGAAATATCGCTTTATAGGGTGGTGGAAGGGAGGAAATCTGTCGTCGCAAATGACAATAGTTCTGTCAAGTTTATCATCCATCATCGTATTGCCTGGATATGCCAATGGAAGTGACATGATTTTGGAAGTCGAATTCTAATAGACATGACATAGCACTTCACAAGAAACAATGTAAATCAGCCTTGAAAGGAAAAATTGTGAAAAGCCATAATGCATAATCATACATCAATCATTTTATGGAATATAATATAAAAAAATACTTTATAGTTAACGTAAAAAGATAATAAAATAAATTAACTGTAACATACATGATTAGTCCTACATTGATCATATTATTCAATATACAACATAAACATGCATTTTTAGTTAGAATTAACATAACAGTGACATCAGTAAATCCAAAATTTTGAAGCGGATTGAGCTCACTACCCTTGCAAGTATCTTTAACATGTCAGTTGATACACGTTTAATAAAATACGCAATTATAAACATTACTGATGTCTTATTAGTAACATTTTATTGTTGCAAAATAGACTTACAGATTGGAGTTAAAGATGAAAAAATTCGCATCCTCGAAACAAATACTTACATCTCGATAATGTTTGAGAGTAAGATGCCATCGATACTAAAGTCCGTACTGATGCTTGAAATAACGCATTATAGGGTGGTCGAAAGGAGGAAATCTGTGATCGGAACTGAGGATAGTTCTGACAAATCTATCATTCATCATCGTATCGCCTGGATATGCCAGTGGATGTGACATGATTTTGGAAGTTGAATTCTACTATAGACATAACTTAGCACTTCTGAAGAAACAGTGTAAATCAACCTTGAAAGGAAAAATCGTGAAAAACCATAATGCTTAATCATACATCGATCATTTTATGGAATTATAAAAAATATTTTATAGCTAACATAAAAAGATAATAAAATAAACTAACTGTAACATACATGCACAATCATACACTGATCATTTTATTCAGAATGTAACATAAAAGTACATTTTTAGTTAGGATTAAGTTAACAAAGACAAGTAGATAGAATATAGTAGGTAGTGAATCCAAAATTTCTATGCTTCTGCACCAGTTTTAAGTAATGTGAGCTCAAAAGCTTTGCAAGTATATTTAACATGTCAGTTGATACAAGTTTAATAAAATACGCAATTAAAAACATTACTGATGTCTTATTAGTAACATTTCATTGTTGAAAAATACAATTACAGATTGGAGTTAAAGATGAAAAAATCCGCATCCTCGAAACAAATACTTTCATATCGATAATGTTTGAGAGTAAGATGCCATCGATACTAAAGTCCGTACTGATGCTTGAAATAACGCATTATAGGGTGGTCGAAAGGAGGAAATCTGTGATCGGAACTGAGGATAGTTCTGACAAATCTATCATTCATCATCGTATCGCCTGGATATGCCAGTGGATGTGACATGATTTTGGAAGTTGAATTCTACTATAGACATGACTTAGCACTTCTGAAGAAACATTGTAAATCAACCTTGAAAGGAAACAATCGTGAAAAGCCGCAATGAATAATCATACATCGAGCATTTTATGGAATATAATATAAAAAAATAATTTATAGTTAACAGAAAAAGATAATAAAATAAATTAATTGTAACATACATGCATAGTCATACACTGATCATATTATGCAATATACAACAGAAAAGCGCATTTTTAGTTATAATTAATTTAATATTGATATCAATAAATTCAAAATTTCGAAGCTTCTACACTCGTTTTAAGATAGATGAGCACAAAATAATTGCAAGTGTCTTTAACATTCAATTGACACACGTTTAATAAAATACGCAATTAAAAAACATCACTGATGTCCTATTAGTAACATTTCATTGTTGGAAAATAGATTAGAGTTAAAGATGAAAAAATCCGCATCCTCGAAACAAATGCTTTCATCTCGATAATGTTCGAGAGCAAGATGCAATCGATACAAAAGTCCGTACTGATGCTTGAAATAACGCTTTATAGGGTGGTCGAAGGGAGGAAATCTGTCATCGGAACTGAGGATAGTTCTGCCAAGTCTATCATTCATCATCTTATCGCCTGGATATGCCAGTGGATGTGACATGATTTTGGAAGTCGAATTCTAATAGACATGATTTAGCACTTCTGAAGGGACTGTGTTAGTCAGCACTGAAAAAAGTTCGCGAAAAGCCATAATGCATATTTCTTCAAATATACTATTAAAAGATAAATAATTTTTTTAAGTTAAATATAATAACATAATAAAATGAATAAATAATGATACTAGGAAATCTAATATTTTTAAGTTTCTGCAAAAGTTTAAAATTAAGTATTCTGATAAAAAAGAGAAGTGCTTTTTAATCTGCAACAAAATATAACCAAGTATGAAAATAAAATATAACCAAGAATGAAAATATAACTTCTTCCAAGTTACCCATGATTTTAAAAACCATTGCTTTAGCTTTAGGAACCACAAGAACAAAGAGATTTTCCAAGATTTAAAGAAGTATTTATAAAAACAAAGTTTATTTTGATGCTCGTAACTTTTATAAACATTTCCTAGTAGAATTAATCAGTTTTTTGAACCCAGGTATTGGAATATAAGTTTTTCAGCTAATATCAATTCTAAAGTAAACATTTTGAACTGCATAACTAAATTTATACATGCAAGAGTAACAAAATAATATAAATTTTCATGTCATTGTTAATGCTGTTAATTTAGCATGTTTATCTGTAAAACATATTTGTTGAAAATGAATGTGTATACTTGAGAATTGACCAAAAACCTATATTCCGGGTTGAGAAAATGATTAATACACTATAAAAGCTACTTGGAAACATTTCCGAAAATAATAAAAATCTCGAAAATCTGTTGGTTTCTGAAGTGTCCAAAGATAAAGGAACGCTTATCGAAATCGTAGATATCTCGGAAGAGGTTAAATTATATTTTTTTTTACAATAATAAACATTTGCCTCTTTTTACAGTACAGGGTCTCAAGTTTCCTAGCTAAGTTTTACAAGCAAACAGGAAATTACTGCCTCATATATAATAGTATTGGGCTGTTCGGAAATTTCGTGCCGGTTGGGAAAATCAATTCGTACCGGAAAATTCTGCCCATAAATAACTAGACATTAGATATAGGAATCAATGTATAATAATTAAATGATAGAATTTTCTGGTACGAATTGATTTTCCCAACCGGCACGAACTTTCCAGACAACCCAATACAAAGAGTTAAAACATGGGCATGCACTACATTTGTAACAGTGCATTAGTACAAAGTAGATGTATGGTTCTGAATTAAAACTGAAAAATTCCGCGCGTTCAAAACAGCACTGACTTCAAAACAGAAAAAAAGGCAAATGTTCCTTACTATCCAAAAATATATTATAACCACGAACGAAAATATACTATATAAAATATACTGTAACCAGTTCAGAGCTAATTTTCATATGCCTGAAATATCGCCTTTTAGGGGGTTTCAAGTAATATTTCGAAGTTTCTGCATCATTTTATATATAAGTAGGCTCTCAAATTTTCCAGAAAATATTTAGAAGTAAATTATGAATTGTTAATTCATGAATAATAATAAGAAAAAATTAAAAGCATTGCTGAATTGGATTAGTAACATTCTATTAGTACAAAACATATTTATAGAATCTAATTAAAAATGGAGAATTCCACTTTTTCGAAACAAATGCGTTCATTTTGATAATCTTAAAGAGAAAGGTCCAATCAGTACTGAAGTATCAATGCGGACTTCGGTGTCGATTGCATATTTCATATGCCTGAAATATAGCTTTATGGAGGGGTCCGTAATATTTCGAAGCTTCTGCATCAAATTTTAATATATGTAGGCTCTAAAGATTTCTAGCAAGCATTTAGAAGTAAATTATGAATTATTAAATTATCCATAATACTACAAAAAATTAAAATTGTAATGCATTGTATTAGTAGCTTTTTATTAGTACAAAACATATCTACAGAACCCAACTAAGAAATGAAGAATCCGCTTCTTCGACACCAATGCATTCATCTTGATGATGATTAAGGTACAATTAATACTATCAATGTAAGTATCAATGCGGACTTCGGTGTAGATTGCAAATTTTTAGACGCCTGAAATATCGCCTTATAGGGGGTTTCAAGTAATATTTCGAAGCTTCTGCTTCATTTCGAATATAATTAGGCTCCCAAGTTTTTCAGCAAACATTTAGAAGTAAATTATGAATTATTAAATCATGTATAATACTAGAATAAAATTAAATCCGTTCCTGCATTTTACTAGTGACATTCTATTAGAACAAAATCTATTTATAGAACCCAATTAAAAATGAAGAATTCCGCTTCTTCAAAGCAAATGCATTCATCTTGATAATGTGTAACAGAAAAATGCAATTAATACTCCAGTATCAATGCGGATTTCGGCGTCGATTGCATTTTTCAGATGCGTGAAATATCGCTTTATGGAGTGGTCCAAGGGAGGAAATCTGTCATCAAAATTGCAGATATTTCTTCCAAGTTTGTCATCCATCATCACATCTCGTGGATATGCCAGTGGAGGTGACGTGATTTTGGAAGTCGAATTCTAATAGACATGATGTAGCACTTCTCAAGTCTGGCGTAATTCAGCGTTGAAAGAATGTTTTGGGAAAACCCACCGTAATAGATAGACATATTTTGATCAGATACATAAGCAAAATGTTTTTTTCTTTTGTAAAACAACTTTGAATTGCAAACAACTGACGGAAACATACGATTTATACAGTTTTTTTGTATAATCCATTTGTTTCACGTGCGTTAATTCTGCTTTTCTCTGGGTAGCAAAACCAAATAAGGCACATAGTTTTTGCATTAGTTCTGTATTGGAAAACATTGCAAAATTAGTAAAAATATTATCCCACCATTGTGAATTTTACATTTTGGCAATGTTAATGCCATTATTGGAAAGAATTATTTCGCTAAATTATTACAAATACTATTTTCTGTGTAAAGTCAATACTTCTGAAATAGTAGCATTTTATTTTACATAGTTTCAATGTAAAGCCAGTATTCATTCTCTATTAACATTCTCTAGAAGGATTTTTGATAAATGAAATATTTTCGAAATGTTGGGCTTTGATAAAATCAATGCAACCAACATATGTTTACTGCTCGGGTTGTTTTATAATTGTTACTCGAATCCAATCTTGTTACAGTACAGCACTAAATTTGTTTAAAACACGCCAGTAATAAAACATTACATTTTGTAATATTACACATTTAAGAACTTGATAAAGGATGTATTACGAAATTTTGGTAAATTGTTTCATATGATTAGAAATATTTACAGTAATACCAGCATTTTATTTATGTTTTAAACATCTTTAATTTAAGAAAAAAAGTCTAATATATATGAACAATTAAATTTATCTTAAATAATCTGCTCTAATTGGTCAAAAAACGTTAGCTGTGTTTTAATTTTTATAAATTTTCGAAAATATCTTTGCTTTAAATATTTGTTAATTAAGCGTTAAAATTAATTCCTAATTAAACAAGAACGAAAAATCATGCGTCAAGCATAGATTATATAGCACTTTCCAACGCTTCCAAAATAATTTTACAAATCATACCGTTTAATAAGCTAAAAGCTAACATCTAAGTAAACAATTTAGAAAACGCATAACATATTTAAAAACATAATTTCAGGAATTTCCAACATATACAATATTCGGAAAAATATCCGAATACTTTTATTCAGCCCTGTATAGGATCTATAGATTTGTATATATACTACATAGGATGATAATTTTAGTTCAGTTAGGAAACGCGTAGCACAGTTTAAAATTCTCCGTCTGGAGTTTGTCAATAAACAGAAATGTGTTCGCGAACTTTTGTGCTGCCCTGTATAGGATCTACAGAATTTATACACACCACGTAATAGACAAAAAGCAAGTTAAAATTAAAATCGCGTTCAGTAACTTAAAACGCACTTCCAGGAATTATTGTTAACAGACAGTAGATAATTCTTTTGCGTGTCCCTGTAAATGAACGATGACTGCTATACACACAATATTCCGTAGTAAGTCTCTTGTAATGCACCTTAGTGATCTATATAAATTTCAATGCGTTTAAAATAGTGAAACATTATTTAAATAAACCGCAGACGATTTTTCTCCATAGACGTAATGTAACGGAATTCTTTTGACTCTCCCTGTATAGTAACTATAAGTGCTATGCACACCCTGTTCCATATTAAGCATCTTCTAATGCACCTTAGTGATATATATAAATTTCAATGCGTTTAAAGTAGTGAAACATTATTTAAATAAACCGCAAATGATTTTTCCCCATAGACCGCAATGTAACGGAATTCTTTTGAGTGTCCCTGTAAAAAAACTATAAGTGCTACAGACTTCCGTTGAAATAGGGAACATGCTATAGATAACGACAATAACATATAAAAATTGCAGAGCAATCCGAGCATATTTACGGGAGTTAGAGCACGGACAGACGGCAGACGGCAGACGGCCAGACGGCCAGACGGCAGACGGCCCGACGGCAGACGGCCAGACAAACCGAAGTCATAAGCACTTTTCAACTAGGTTGGAAAGTGCTAAAAAGCATTTATAATGATAATTAGTTATTGCTATAAATGGAAGAACTCGAAAAATCCCTCTCATTTTTAACACTTTCCAACCTAGTTGAAAAGTGTTTATGACTTCGGTTTGTCTGACCGTCTGGCCGTCTGCCGTCTGGCCGTCTGGCCGTCTGCCGTCTGCCGTCTGCCGTCTGTCCGTGCTCTAACTCCCGTAAATATGCTCGGATTGCTCTGCAATTTTTATATGTTATAGTCGTTAAACACTTTCCAACCTAGTTGAAAAGTGTTTATGACTTCGGTTTGTCTGGCCGTCTGGCCGTCTGCCGTCTGGCCGTCTGGCCGTCTGGCCGTCTGCCGTCTGCCGTCTGCCGTCTGTCCGTGCTCTAACTCCCGTAAATATGCTCGGATTGCTCTGCAATTTTTATATGTTATAGTCGTTATCTATAGCATGTTCCCTATTTCAACGGAAGTGTGTAGCACTTATAGTTTTTTTACAGGGACACTCAAAAGAATTCCGTTACATTGCGGTCTATGGGGAAAAATCATTGACGGTTTATTTAAATAATGTTTCACTATTTTAAACGCATTGAAATTTATATATATCACTAAGGTGCATTAGAAGAAGCTTAATATGGAATAGGGTGTGCATAGCACTGATAGTTACTTTACAGGGACAGTCAAAAGAATTCTGTTACATTACGTCTATGGAGAAAAATCGTCTGCGGTTTATTTAAATAATGTTTCCCTATTTTAAACGCATTGAAATTTATATATATCACTAAGGTGTATTTCAAGAGGCTTACTACAGAATAGTGTGTGTACAGCAGTCATTGTTCATTTACAGGGACACACAAAAGAATTCTCTACTGTAAGTTAACAATAATTCCTGGAAGTGCGTTTTAAGTTACTGATCGCGATTTTAATTTTAACTCGCTTTTTGTCTATTATGTGGTGTGTATAAATTCTGTATATCCTATACAGGGAAGTACAAAAGTTCGCGAACACATCTCCGTATTATTTAACTCCAGACGGAGAATTTTAAACTGTGCTACGCGTTTCCTAACTGAACTAAAATTTAACATCCTATGTAGTATATATACAAATCTACAGATCCTATACAGGGCTGAATAAAAGTATTCGGATTACTTAGATGTTATCTTTTAGCTTACTAAACGGTATGATTTGTAAAATTATTTTGGAAGCGTTGGAAAGTGTTACATAATCTATGCTTGACGCATGATTTTTCGTTCTTGTTATTTAGAGAAATGGAAAAACAGTGGGGCAAACAAGAATTTAATTTAATGCTAGTGTCATCCCTTTGTTATTTGGTGAAGTACCACCGAGATTATGCAAATGGCGCTAGTGCAGTGCTAGCAGAAAAATCAGATGAGCATGTATGTTTTACTATCGTGGACAAAGGTGAGTGTGAATGCTGTTGTGCTAAACATATGGTTTCGTGAGATTTTGGGTGCTAAAATCCGTAAACCATTGGTCCATCCATTCCGTCGTTTGGAAGCGAATTGTTCATCCCTGCTTAAATCCTGATCTGGCTCCTCGCAACTCCTACCTCTTTCCGGCATTGAAACAGGCTTTGAGGAAAAGAAACTTTGTAACAATGAAAAAGTGAAGACAGATGTTAAGCAGTTTTTGTGTCCGCAGGACACCTTTTATTCAACAGAGTATTTTCATCTTCTTAAGCATTATGTAAATGCATTAATATCCTTTGTGACTATGTAGAAAACAAAATAAGTCTATTTTTTATATCGACAGTCTATTGTTAGTATAGAATAAAAACACTGTCCATAGCATCCTAGGGAATATTATTATTCGACTATCCCTCTATTTCAAGCTTGGGTACTTTAAAAGGGTTACACTTGTGCAAATTAGTACAAATATTAATTCGTAACAATATGAGATTTAAAACTAATTACACTTTTAATATAACGGTTTAACCTGTTTCTCAATTTGCACAACTTTACTACTGACAAACTAAAAAAAAAAAAATAAGTCTTATAAACTAATTGTTATCAAACTTTTTCTAAAAATATAAAAACATTTATTATTTAAAGATTTATAATAATGGAAATACATACTTTACACAGAAAATGCTCATTTTTATTCGACATGGCTGTTTGGAAGACAGTTTATTCAATGCAAACAATACAGGTTACAAAATATTACACATGTAATCTTAAAATAGAGTTTAGATATAACCTTTTAAACTTGACAAATCGGTGAGAAATTCCATTCCGGGATAAAGGGATACAAAGATGCGGGTAAAAGAGGTCGCATTAAAGATAGTGTCAAATAAAACATCTCATATCTCATGATGCAATCTTATACAGGTACTCACATATGGATTGTTTTGTTTCTATAAAGAAACATTGTACTATCTGTAAGTACGAAAAGTGGAAACACAATTTTTATTCGAGATTTTTTAGCCCTCTGTACCTTATTCAGAATACTTTAAAGGATTTTTGGGGAAAACCCGTAATACATAGACATATTTTTATCAGTTACATAAGATTTTTTTTTTCGTGAATTTCAAACAATTGACGAAAACATACAATTTTTTTATATAATCCATTTTTTCCCATGCTTTAATTTTGCTTTTCCCCGGTTAGCAAAACCAAATGAGGCAAATAGTTTTTGTATTAGCTGTGTATTGGAAAACACTGGCAATATTAGCAGAATTATTGTTCCAATATTGCAAATTTTATACATTTTGGCAATGTTGATGCCCCAGAATCGGAAAGAATTATTTCGCCACTTTGTTATTAATACTATTTTCCATGTAAAGCCAATACTTCTGAAATAGTAGCATTTTCGTATAACACAGTTTGAATGTAAATCTAATATTTATCCACTATTGATATTTACAAGAAGTATTTTTGCTAAATGAAATATTATCGAAATAGTGGGATCCGATAAAATCCGTACAACCAAAATATGTTTATTGCTAGGGTTGTTTTATAATTGTTACTAGAATCCAATATTGTTACAGTACAGCACTAAATTTGTTTAAAACACGCCAATAATGAAACATTACATTTTGTAGACATACTGTTGAGGACTTGATAAAGGACATGATATGTGTTACCAAATATTGGTAAATTGTCGGTTATATTGTTGTCGAAATTGTTGTCGTTGTTGGTAAAGTTTGTCAATGAATGAAAATAATATGATTGTCTTTTTATATGTCAATGGTATGTGAACACTAATAAAATATTCACATAAAACCTTTTTAATTGGTTTTAAGACTGCCGGATTACATTAAAAATTATATTCTTTTTTATTTGAAAGCAAGGGAAGAAAGAGAGATTTTATCAATTTACTTTCATCATTCCAAACATTTTTTTATTCTTGTTGAACTAATTAATCATTGAGAAAAATAATTGTTTTTGTCTTCGCAAAAGATGCCTTCGTTAATGTCTTTAAATGTGTGACCATGATAATAAAAAAAAAGGCTTTATGAAAACCAAAATAGATAAGAACTTTAACACTTTAGATAAAAAGTAAATTTGTCGGCCAATTTACTTTCATTATAATTTTTTCCCTTTTTTCCTTTCTTTTTTCTCCTTTCTTATTGGTAATCCAGTAAGATTAAAATTATCGTCGTGTTGGCTGAGTGAAGAAAGTTAACTTTTTTTTTTTTTTTTTTAAATCGTTGAACTTTGAAAAGAATATTTTATCCCAAAATATATGCTTATGCACGTTTTACTTTAAAATGAAAAAAACCTGTCTTCAATTTACGTTTAAAGGAGTTAGAATTTAAAGTGTTAAATGATTGAAGTTTGATATAAAATATAACCTAATTTGTCAGTGCAACTATTCATTTTATTTTTAGGCAAAAAAGAGACATTCTCGATAACTTGTTACTAGCTTTATAAAAAATATTTTTTTTCATAATTTAATGAAAAATATAATGGCTTTCCATCATGTGTGTGTATTTATGTGTATAAATATTTAAAAGAAACTACTATATGAAATTAAATATCGCGACAAAAGTTCTTTAAAATTTCTATGAATTAACTAAAACCAATTAAAACTTCAGGTAATAAAGGAATTTAGTTTTTTGGTTATTTGCAAAGCATTTTTTATAAAATGAACAGCAGTAAAAGTTCACAGAAAGTATTATTTATTTTTTAATACAATCATACTGATTTGGAAAGATATGATACGAGTTGTAATTTCTTGATGGATTGAAAAAGTGTCCGTGCAGGGATTCGAACAAAGTATCTTTTCAGTTTAAATTACCAATGTGCTACCACCTGAACTACCTGGACAACATCACATCCGACGCAGTTAATTCATACGAGCTTTTGGCAATGGCATCGGTGTGTTATTATAAGCACCTCAAAACAATAAACCACGCAGAACAGACCAGGTGACATTGCCGAAAGTTGTCTGAGTTAATTGTGTTGGTTGGCATGTCGTCCAGTTAGCTCAGGTGATAGAGCGTTCGTAATTTAAGCCCAAAAGTTCCTTTGTTTGTATTAATGCATAAATTTTTTTTTCACTCAATTCGAAAATCACAACTCATATATTTCAGTGTTTGTTTAACTTTATTGAACCGTGTCCTGAATATGATCAAAATGGGAAAGCACCGTGACCCAAATGCAAATCAGATTGCATTTCCGTCATGCGACGATGAAAATAAGTTTCAGCGGCGTCCGTGATAAGTCCAGTTTTCTGACGAGTTGCAAGTGGCATTCTTTGTGTTCGTCTTGTAACGTATGACTCAAAAAATCGTTCACGGTAACAACACTCTTGAGTCATTTTCACTTGAGAATCATTATGATAAAGATATTACATTTTGATCACCTTGTAACTGCGGCATTTCTGACAACTTTTGAACGAACATCCATTGGCTGTTCTATTAAGGTAGTTGGTTAATTTTTACTTGGGGTTGCACTGAACACACATCCATAAGTGAATAAAATTGCTAAATAATTAACGTATGTGAAATACGCTTTCATTTATAGAGATTTTCTAAATTCTAATTAAAAATGAAAGAAGCAAACAAAATTCTTAGGAGAAATACAATAATGAATTAAACATATAAAAACAAAATAAAAAGTGCAAAGTAAAGAAAAATAACCTACAAATGATAAATGGATACATTAATAAATAATAATATTTAGTAATGTGACTGCATCCGGATGGTATGCTTTGTTTCAGAATACAAATATCAATGGGAGTTCCAGAGATGTTGCTGATTAACTTTCATCAACTTGGATTTAACCGATTGCTATCTATAACTTATTATTTTCTATATATGCAAAAGTACACTTTTGCTCAAGAAAACAGTTTTCAAGATTTTTGCATAGAAAACTTAGATTCTTTTTCAGCAAGGTTGATTATTTTAACAGTATATCGTACAACTGAGCCTCATGTAAGGCTCCCGACTTAAATGAACTTAACTTTAATAATTTTTTTAAACACAATCTTGATAAAGTATTTTAATTATGCCAATTAAAACAATGATTTGTGAAACGATATCGTGAGAACGTGAGTTAATTAAAAAAAAGGACGTATTGACAAAATAAGTAACTAATTTAAAAGTGACTTCTGAAAACAAAAATTTTTTCGCTAAAAATAATTTATTTAGTTAACTCTTCTTTAACATGAATACTTTCTTGCAACATAAAGTTTTTAAATATATTTTTTTAGAGTATTGAAAATTTTATTTAAATCAATGTTTAATTTCAATTAATTTTGCACTGTTTGAGGAACAAACAGAATTATCGCCATAATTATAAGACAGAACAAATAAATCTAAACGAGATATCAGAAAAATTATACAACTAATATATTACAAAACTTTTCGTTCGCAATTGGCAAAATTTGTGACCGAGTTAAGCTATCTACACTTTTATAAGTGTGCTCTAGTGAGAGAGTGAGTTTTGAGAATTTACATACGATCGCGGTATTCTGAATTTTAACATTTGTTCCTTAATAAGACCTATTTTCTCATTTCTTTATGTTTCGCAAAGTACGTATTTATATCCTGTAATCGGGTTATCATGGTTATTTTTAAAATAATATGTTAATTAGGAAACTGTAGCTGGGTATTAGCTATATATTACACAGTAGGAGATGGATTCACAGAATTTTGGAACACAGGCTGAGCTCGGCTTTATGAGTTATCTTGTGAAACCAAGCCACTTGTTAAGTTTAAACGGAGTCTTCGACTAGCAGTTTTGATAGAGTCATTGGCTGCGAGTTTTTGCCAATTTTGTAAGAAGTTGAGTTTTCTATTTCCAATAAAGATCAATATCGGAATCCACGTGATTCAATTTGTAGTGATATTATGTACTAAAGTGAAATTCTTAGGTTCCTGCAGAACGAACAGGTAGGTCGTTTGTAGCCGATTTAAGCGAGTTAAAATGTTTTGCGAGAGTATTTTTCCCTTCTCTGAATTTCTTAGAATTGAGCTTATTTCTGATAATCTGCGTTTAAATATACACACTCCCTGTTGTAGGGTTAGATCTGTTTCAGGACCTCCTTTTAAGTGAAGAGCGCGTAAGGGTAGTAAACTGAGCTGCGCCTAAGAGGCACCCGTCAGCGTCTCAACCGTCACACCCATGTTCTGAGGGACATATAACGCGCACGACCAGGATCTGCATCCCATATGCGCTGCGACCGGTCGGAGCACCGCCACTTGCGCATCACCCGGATTGAATACATGTATTGACGGCATAGGTCTTTGCGATGCGCGGTGGATCCCATTATCAGAGGAGACCACCGCGAAAACACTTGGGGACGGGCCGGAGTCCCCCAACATCTTCGGAGCTGGACACCCAAGAGGGAGCCAGGTCCTTAGCTTTAAGTCAGGTTTTCCCGACCCGCACTTGCTTTACCTAAACTCGAGGGGTGTGAAAACCTACAAAGGTAACCACGGTTCCCCCTTGTAATGGATAAGCGCGGAAGGGTGTGTCACAATTTTTTATATGGTTATGCTGTTATTTTTTTTAAATGCTTTTAAATAGGTACCTTTTGTGCAGATTTTTGCATACATAATCTATACCACTATTGTAAATATTTTAATTATTATAACAGGTGTATTAAGAATTAGAAAATTATTCAGTGTCGTAGTATTTTAGTTAAAAACTTATTTATAATTTTATTCTGACTCTAACACTTAATTAATGTGAACGAATCTTTCGCAAATCTTCTTCTTCTTGATGAAATACATATAAAACTAAAATAAAAACAACAGCATTGTTTAATTTCTTTCTAAAATGCATTTATTTAATTAACTCCACTTTAACAATGCAAACTTTTCTTCGACATAAAGCTCTTAAATAAAGCGTTTAAGAGTACTGAGAATTTTATTTAAATCAATTTTGAGTTTCAATTCATTTTACTCTGTTTGTGAAACAAACAGAAAATATCTTCAGAATTAAATTACGAAATGCAGTACTTAAATAAAACATACGTGTTTCTTATTTTAAATAAAGAATTCCGTTGTTGATAAATTATTCATTTAATTAAATTTATAAAAGCACGCTACAAAACTAATTACGTATAATTCAATGCAATATAAGAAGGCTATTTGAAAATTCTATGTTGAAATTTTGTAAAAAAATATTCTTCATATATATTTTTTTAATATTTCCATTTTAAGCTAAGTGCCATCTTTCCATACATAATTGCCTCAAATATGAATGCTTCAAATTTTTCAAAAAGGAGATTGTCATTCTTTTTTCTCAGAATAAGGCTATTTTTCTGTAAAATGTAATACAAATTTGTGCAAAGACACTTTAATCTAAATGCATATATATTCGAAGTTTTATTTAAGCATTCTTTATGTTGTAAGAAAAATTTTAAAGTTACAAGTGCAAGAAATGAAAACAGTTTTGAAATTGAGTGTTATAATTTAAGGAAATTTTGAAAAAGATTTTCTTTTTCATAAACGGAAAAGCATTTTTAATTTTATTTAAATTGGAAACTTTAACTTAAAAAGATGCTCCTTGTTTGAATTTATATTATGTAGTTCATTTTTTAAAAATAAACTTAAAGTGTATTTACGCTTAGGGCTTAATAATAAGAAAAAAATGTTTATTATAAATATTATTCATAGATTCTAGTATATTAAAATAAAAATATTAGATATATATTTGTGAGAATTATACTTTATTTTAAATCTGCGTAATGCGATTTAAGGAAAATAATAAAAAAAAATTAAATTGTCTCTTTTTAATCAGGAAAGAAGCTTTTCACTTAATGTCTAATTTGCACACGATCGCTTAAAATGACTATTAAAATGTATAGTTTTCTGAATTCATCATTTTCTTTTAAGTATGAAATTTTTCTTTGCATTCATTAATAAAATTTTTAGTTTTATTTAAGTATTGCAAAAAAAAAAAAAAAAAAAAAATGTTATTTTAATGCAATGAGTTTAAAATTGTATATCATCTTGAAAGCAAATATTCAGATAAATATATGTAGAAAAAAGTATACACCTTTAAATAAAAAAGTTTAGAAACGTTTCCTGCATACAAATGTATAAAATGTCTACAATTCAAAGATATTTAAGGATCCTATTTTACAGTTCTATGTTGAGATTTGATAAAGTATTTGTCATAACATTTTATTCATTTCCATTTAAAGCTTAGTTTTATAATTTTGGATTATTTGCTTCAAGTATGAATATTAGTAAATTTATCAAAAAGCTATTATTTTTCTTAACAAATAAAGCTAATATTCTAAAAAAAAAAAAAAAGAAAAGAAAAATTAATAGTAATAATAATAAAAAGCCGTTTACATATGAATGGATGTGTTTTCGATATTTTTTTTTAACAAAACTAAAAATATAAAATTAAAATTGACTAAAATGAAGATTTAAAATTGAGTACTATTGTTTCAAATATAGTTTTAAAAGAAACGAGAGACAGCAGTTTATACCAATAGACGGAAACATGTTTCAATTATTTTGTACGGCTCTGTATACTACTACACAGCGCTCAAGATTTTTATACACGCCACATAACCCGCTACTAAAGTTTAATTCAGGCAAAAACACGCTGAAAACTATTGAAATCATACTTACCAGAAATTATCATACAGAGGCGGCAATGTATCCTGTTCTTTCCGTGGCCCTGTATATGATTTTATTTATATTCAACAAACATATATTAGTATAATGAATATATTTCACGTTCAACATGTATAGCTCGATTAAAAAAAACTTTTAAGCAATTTACGCTGATACACAGTAATGCTTACGGATTCTTTGTGTAGCCCTGTATATGATGTATAGCATTTATACGTACCACATAGTATGCAACAATTTAGTTAAATGCATACCTAATTGAAACCGCACTTCCAGAAATTATCGCTTATAGATAATACTTCTGATACAGTATTGTATCCGAAATCGTTTGTGTGTCCCTGTAAATGAACGATAAATGCTATTCACATCATATTATAAAACACGTATCTTGTAGTAAACTTTAGTAATGCATATAAATTTCATTATATTTCAAATACTGCAACACACTTAAAATACGCTGCAAACAGTTTTTCCCCGCTAACCATTGTGTAACCGAATATTTTGTGTGGCCTTGTAAATGAATGATAATGCTTTACACTCCCTATTATTACACTCCGGAAGTATGCTTTAGCACACTTTAGAAAATGTTATCAATTTCCATATGTTTGTAATAGTGTAGCACGATCAAAAAGCACTTCAAACGATTTTTCCCAATAGACCATAATATAACGAAATTATTTTGAGTTATCCTGTAAACTAATTATAAGTGCTACACGTGCTATATTCGATAGTAAGCATCTTGTAGTGCACTCCAGCTATGTATTTCAATGTAAATATATTTGAAATAGTGTAACAACATTAAAATACTCTGCAAATTATTTTCCCCCATAGACCATAATGTAACGGCATTATTTTGAGTGCCCCTGTACACGAGGCATAAGTGCTACGTACTTCATTTTCAATACCAAACATGCGATAGTAAACCTGAATAACATATATCAATGGCATGGCTATCCGTGTATATTTACGCGAATTAGAGCGCGGACAGACGGCAGACAGACAAACGTACAGACAGACCAACAGAAAGATAGACAGACAAACCGAATTCATAAACACTTTTCAACTATGTTGGAAAGTGTTAAAGAAGAGCATCAAATTTCATTTTAAATTGAAACCTTTAACCTAATCACACGATCGTTATTTTGTTTTCATAGTATATTTTAATTTTTTGAAGTAAATGCGGAAAGTGTATTTAGTCATTAGGCTTTAAGAGGAAAATATATACGTAGTCTACATCTTATTTAACCCTTTCCGGCACAGTGGTCCCACTCCGGACACACCTAATTTTAATTCCAAACTTGAATTCGGCACCAAGAATACTTTAATAAAATTTTGTTTCTATAATGAAAGCTTAAAATAAGGAGTTCGTATTTTCTATAAAAGTCGTTTGTAAATTCCGGTGTCAGTCAACAATTTCTCATTTTACGAACAGACTTTGTCTGTGCCGGAAAGGGTTAAGTGTTCTAACTCAAACAAAAGTTTAGAATCTATGAACGCTTAAGATCCTGCACACTATAAAAATAGGTACCACTATTTAAAGAAGATTTTGAGAAAGATTAACTATCAAACTTTGAAGAAGGTTTTGAGAAAGAGAGAATATGTTTAATTTTTTAAAACACAAAAAGTAATCGTTCTTCAATTTATAAAATATTTTTTTTAATCTACTTTATTTTAATTTCTAATGTAAATATCGTATTCACTCGCAAATTTTATGCTCTTTTTTTCTACATTTCTTCGGTTCTAAAAGTAAGGAGTGCGAAAAATACCCGATTTTTTCTAGTATTTTTTTTTCTATTGCTATTGTTTCCTATTGTTATAGTATTTTATAGTATTTTCCTATTGTTATTGTTTTCCATTATTAAAGTCTTAATTTTTCTATCGTATTAATTAATTCATTTAGCTTTTTATCGTAAATTGCCCTCGAAGGCAAGAAATAGAAATTATCTTCTTATAAGATGATAGTAAGATTTTAATAAATAAATAATTGAGATTAAACAGAATGAGTAACTGTTTCAAAACTCCGAAGATATGTTTTGAAATGTACAATGGATTTTTTTCAGTTTTCTGGAGCAAACAAAATATGGAAAAAAAGTTTTTACTTTTTCAAGCATGAAAACACCTTATCTTTTGTGAGATATATTTCCCATATTCGCTGTCGCAAAATTAACTTTTTAACACTTTCCAACGTAGATGAATAGCGTTTATTAGTTTGGTTTGTCTGTCTGACTACATTACGGTCTATGGGAAAAAATAATTTGCGGAGTATTTTAATGTTGTTATAATATTTAAAGCATAACACTGAAGTGCACCACAAGATGCTTACTGTAGAATATTGTGTACATAAAATGTATCGTTCATATACAGGGACAATCAAAATAATTTGGTCACAGTACTTTCTATGAAGAGTAATTACTGGACGTGCGTTTTCAGTTGTGGTACAAGTTGTTATATGTAACTAATTTGTTGAATATTAATTGGTGCATATAAATTATATAGATCATATACAGGGCTGCTCAAAAGAACTCACGTACATTTCCATCTTTCTGAAGGGGAATTTTCAATTGTGCTATGTATTTTCTAACTAAAGTACATTTTATCATACTGCGCAGTATACATACAAATCTATAGATCATAGACAGGGCTGTACAAAAGAATTCGGAAATTTTATTTGATTATTGGTAGTAATTGCTAAAATTGGTTTCAAATATATTATGTGTTTTCTAAATTGTTTACTTAGTAAAGTGTAAAGTTTTGTTACAGTGTTATGAATGTGTTGGATAGTGTTTCATAATCTATGCTTGACGCATAATTTTTCGTTCTTGTAAATATTATTCTTAGTGGATATTACTGCTTAATCTGATATCAAATGAGTGTTACTTTGAGTCTAAATTGTCCTCCATATGCCCTTTTTCTATTTTATTGGAAAAAAAATCACTCTTCAATGAATAAGAAAATTTCAGTGCAAAAATATGATCACTTATGTATCACATGTGATGGTATTTCTGTACTTCTCTATTATCCTGTCGACCACTTTTCATAACAAAACACTATCGCCAAACTGTAAGATTAAACGCCAAAAATGCAGTCTCATTTACTTGATGTCAGAAGTGTTATACGTGTTTGTTATGTCATCAAATGGTTTTTAATTCGACATTTGTGTATATTTTTCATTATATTTTACTGATTTATTAGTTATTTCATTAATTAAAATAACAATTGTGTCCTTAAATTCTTATATTTTATTTATTTATTTATTTTGATATTCCAATAGCAATGTTTTCTCGTTTATTTGGCGTTACAGTTTGGTGATAGTTTTTTGTTATGAAAAGTGGTCGACAGGATAATACATAAGTACGGGTATTTATTTATCAGTTGTAATACCATCAGAGTATAAGAATATCAGAGTATAAAAATATCAGCACTTATGTATCACATGTATTGGTATTTATTTATCAGTTGTATTACCATCAGAGTATAAAAATATTAGCACTTATGTATCACATGTGATGGTATTTCTTCATCAGAGACATATCAGTTGTAATACCATCCATTGTCAGAGAAAAGGAAGCAGATCGGGAGAAATAAATAAATAATTAATTAATTTTATTCTATATATCCAGACTGAAATCTTGAAAAATTAAAACTATGTGAATACATGTGGTGTTATTATCACAAATTATCCTCATTAACTTTGATGCGAAAATTATGCGAATCTTTTACTCAAATTTACTTTCAAACGTACGGGATGCGTAAAACACGCGGAGGCGCAAATTTCGCGAGTAAATATGGTAATAAGATTTATAATTCGTTAAAGTTTTATTTAAATTCTAGGAAGTACAAACATGCAAGCAAATAGACAAGAAATTTTAATTAGAGTAATATTTTAGTGGATTAACGTTAAGTTGTAATGTTTAAATATGTGATAAATTTACAACATTTTACAAAAGCGTCTTACAGTTAAAAAGAGATTTTTAAAAGCAGCAAATTTTCTCTTTCGAAATTGGAAACGTGCATTTGATATGTAAATAACATGGAAACACTAAAATAATTAAAAACAAAAATCTTACGTAAATTTCTGCTTCTAATTGCAACTTTAGTAGTTTATTTAAACTTTATTTCTGTCTAAACTCTACTTACATAGCCTGGGCGGGGAAGCATAAGTTTAAGTAATATAAATGTTAGACGATATTACCTTAGTTATAAAACTAAATATTGTTATTTCTGGAAAATTTGTAAAAAAGAAGGAAGTTTGTACTCTTAAATAAGAACATAATTCTGACTTAGATTTTCAAGAACAGAAAGAACAACAATTTAATATATATAAATAGATAAAGTATTTCTAATGTTTATTATATTAGATATATACACAAAACTTTTATTCAGGTGTAAGTTTTTAAAATACATAACTTTAAATTTGTTTTAAATTGCAATTCTAATGATATTTTTGGTTAAAAATTTGTGTTTTAATATGAGATAATTTTATGTTACCTGAAACATTTTTATAGCAACGGACTTTTTTTTTAATGGTGTTTGTTACATTAAAATGTGAATTTCTTAACTGTTATTAAGATTTCTTTTACATTCTAAAAGTAACCACTTCTCCATATGCAGTTCAATATTAAGTTCAATATTCAGTTCATATTCTGACAACGGATACAATTATCTGCAACTCTGTTATTAAAAGTTATTTAAAATTTTTTTAGTCATACAACTTATTTTGCATTTCCTCTTATGCACAAGTATATCTCTAACAATTTATAATTGTTATCATATTTTCAATTTCTCAAATAAAATCTGGATTGCAATCTCATTTCATAAGTATTTAAAGGAACAAAACTTTTTCTTCCGGTATAAAATACCAGAGATATAATTTAATAATATCAAAATTTAATACAATGAGAAAATGTAGAAACTAGTCGTTGGGGGCCACCGTAATACTTACCCATCATGGATATGCATAATGTAAAATATTAAAATAAAAATGTGTAAACTACTTATAAAATGCATTGCTATTCAAATAAAATCGTGGCTTGATGACGTCATAAACTTTAAAGGATCGATTACTGAATTGCTTGAAAGAGGTTTTTCCTTATAACTCCAAAAATAATAATCCTATTAACTAGCGGTTTATTGCATCTGATTAAGCGTCAAATTTCCAATTGAAATATATCTTTAAAGTCAAATTTGGATAAAATACAGGGTCATGAAAAATCGAAGAGTGTGGAAAATAGGATTCCAAATATCTCGGCAACTAATTATTCGATCGACTTCATGCTTTATGCAAAATTTATGTCTTTTTATTGTCTTTTATATTCATTTCTTAAAATAAACAATTTCGAAAATTTGTATATACCTTTTATCAGAACGAATATTTCGAGAGTCCGAAAAAAATAGTTCCGGTTAATCGAGGTTATTGAAATGAAATAGGCTTCTTTCCATTATTACATACTAAGTATATACCAAAATGCAAGTCTCTATCTCAATTTTTTCGGGAGATAGAGCGTTTACAGACACACACACAGACACACAGATGGACGGCAAATTTTTTTTTCTAAAAATATGTTTTTCGGAATCTCTGAAACGTGTAAATCCGTCAAAAATTTTTTTTCGATTTTCAAAACGATTACAAGACTTACCCTATACTACGTATGATGGGTAAGTAAAACTCATTATCAGGAGAAATAAAACTTTACCCCATCCAGGAATCCAGCAACTCAACTCACTCTATTTTCCTATCAGATTCTCTTTACATTTATCACTCCTCATCACAGACGAATTTCTCTGTCAATCCTCCCCAAAGTTTACTGAAGAAGAGGACTTATAGCAGGGTTTATGGGACGGTTCAGAAACAATGGAAATTTTTCGTTTTTCCCTTTTTAAAATTTGTTTCAGCAAAATGAATACAATCTATCTTTTTTGCCATTTCATTCGCCAACCTATATTTCTTACAAAATAAACGTGTTCTTGATTCTGAATAAAGAACGGATACATGCCGTATCATGAATTTTTAACCATGTATAAACAATATTGATATACAATGGACGGATTCCTATTCGATTGCCATGTTTGATTTGAGAAGGATGGTTTACCTGCCTGGTGATGATAAATGCAACAGAAAAATAGTTTGACGGTTTTTTATCCAAACAAAAGCAGCGACTCCAGGTTTTATTTTTTCTGGACTGTATGTTTGACTCTAGACTATGTTTCAATTCTTTCAAATATAAAATTTACCATTTGATTTTTCGACAATATTTATAGTATTCATGAAAATGGAAGTTTGATAGTAAGTTTCTGTTTTTAATAGTTATGGAAAAAACATGAAGTCAAGTTGAACTCCAATATACAAAGATTGATTCAAATCATTTTTTGCTTATTCTTAGATTTTGAAATATAGCTTTTTCTAATATATCAACTTTCTATAGGTGTAAAAATAGATCATTAAAGAAATTATATTTTAAAGTAAAACGCGATCTATTAAATAATAAATGCTTTTTTAAAATACAAAAATTCACATGCAAAACATTCTTGCACAAAATAACTATTTAATAAACAGCAATCTTGTTTTTTGTCGGCTGATCTTCCATAATCGGATGTATAGCAAAGTTCGGTGACATACATTAGCGATGCCGGCAACAACGTAGTTTTAAGATCATTAGAGTGGCGACAATGTTCAGAATAAAGTTTTAATAAAATGAGATAATGTAGGGCGAATGTATTTGACATATTGTAACAGGAGAAATAAAACTTAAAATACAGCAACTCTACTTTCTTAGCAGGTTCTCTTTGCATTTAAAATTCTTCATCACAGACCGATTTCTCTGCCAACCGTCCCTAAAGTGTACTAAAGAAGAGTAACTATCGTATGGGTTGGTTCAAAAATAATAGAAACTTTTAGTTTTTCTCTTTCGAAAATTTGTTCTAGCAAAACGAATATCATCTTTCTTCTTTGCCATTTCATTCGCCTGCCTATTTTTCTTACAAAATAAACGCGTCCTAGATTCTGAATAAAGAATGGGTGCACAATGTATCATGAATTTTCAAGCTTGTATAAACAATATTGATATACAATGGACGAATTCGTTTTCGAATGCAAAATTTGTTCTTAGAAAGAAGTCTGTCTACCTGCTGCTGATGAATGCAACGGCCAAAGAATTCGGCTGTTTTGTATTGAAGGAAAAGCTCCGAGTTAGTGATTTTTTTTCTGGACTCTGTGACTGACTGTAGATTGAATTTCAGATCTTAAAAATATAAAATTTGCTATTTTATTTTCCAATAAATTCTATTGCATTTATGAAATTGGATGATCGATATTAGTCTCTTTTTGGTTTGTAAAGGAAAACATACAAAGTCAAGCTCAAATCCTTAGCACAAGGATTGGTCCGGCCCATGTTTTGATTATTCATAGATTTTTAAATATATTTTTTCCTAAAGTACTACTTTCCATAAAAGGGAAAATGCACCACTAAAGAAATGATATTTTAAATTTTAATGCTTTTAAAAATGCTAAACCTACACATATTTTATGATTTTTTTTTAAATCGTTTCAAATAAAAACAGATTTTTTTAATATTAGTTGTTATTTTTTTCCTAATCAAGAGACAACATTTTAAAATATCAAATATTTAATAAATTAAGAAAACTTAGAAAAACTCATATTGACATACTGTATCAGGAGAAATAAAACTTTTCCTGATCCAGTGATCCAGCAACACTTCTTTCCTAGCAGATTCTCTTTGCATCTATCATTTCTCATCACATACGGATTTCTCTGGCAACCCACCCCAAAGTATACTGAAGAAGAAGAACTGCAATTGGGATTATGGGACGGTTAAAAAACTATAGAAAATTTCCGTTTTTCTCTTTTAAAAATTTATTTCAGCAAAATTAATACCATCTTTCTTTTTTGCCGTTTCATTCAACGTAGGAAAACTCATATTTACATACTGTATCAGGAGAAATAAAACTTTTCCTGATCCAGAGATCCAGCAACACTTCTTTCCTAGCAGATTCTCTTTGCATCTATCATTTCTCATCACATACGGATTTCTCTGGCAACCCACCCCAAAGTATACTGAAGAAGAAGAACTGCAGTTGGGATTATGGGACGGTTAAAAAACTATAGAAAATTTCCGTTTTTCTCTTTTAAAAATTTATTTCAGCAAAATGAATACCATCTTTCTTTTTTGCCATTTCATTCAACGTAGGAAAACTCATATTTACATACTGTATCAGGAGAAATAAAACTTTTCCTGATCAAGAGATCCAGCAACACTTCTTTCCTAGCAGATTCTCTTTGCATCTATCATTTCTCATCACATACGGATTTCTCTAGCAACCCACCCCAAAGTATACTGAAGAAGAAGAACTGCAGTTGGGATTATGGGATGGTTAAAAAACAATAGAAAATTTCCGTTTTTCTCTTTTAAAAATTTATTTCAGCAAAATGAATACCATCTTTCTTTTTTGCCATTTCATTCAACGTAGGGAAACTCATATTTACATACTGTATGAGGAGAAATAAAACTTTTCCTGATCCAGAGATCCAGCAACACTTCTTTCCTAGCAGATTCTCTTTGCATCTATTATTTCTCATCACATACGGATTTCTCTGTCAACCCACCCAAAAGTATACTGAAGAAGAAGAACTGCAGTTTGGGATTATGGGATGGTTAAAAAACAATAGAATTTTTCCGTTTTTCTCTTTTAAAAATTTATTTCAGCAAAATGAATACCATCTTTCTTTTTTTGCCATTTCATTCGCCAGCCTATTTTTGTTACAAAATAAACGTATCTTAAATTCTGAATAAAGAATGTACGGCGTATCATGGATTTTTAAGCATGTATAAACAATATTTATATATAATAAATGGACTGATATTCGAATGCAATGTTTCGATTTAGCAGTATGGCTGTCTGCTCGCTGATGATAAATGGAAATGCCAAAAAGTTCGACTGTTTTATATCGAAATAAAAGCAGCGAATGTAGAATTTTTTTTTTGACTGTAAGTTTGACTGTAGACTAGATTTCAGACCTTTCAAGCATAAATTTTTCCTTTTGTTTTTTACAACAATATTTATCGTATTCATAAAAAATGGAAGTTTGATAGAAGTCCCTGTTCTAGTTTTTTATGGGGCAATATAAAGTCAAGCTCAAGTCCAAAGCACAGGAATGGTCTCTCGCCTTTTTCACTTATTCTTAGATTTTAAATATATTTTTTCCTAATGTACTAACTTTCCATAAGTGTAAAAATAGATCTCGAAAGAAATGATATTGTTAATTTGAAGAATATTGAAAATATCTAAAAATTGTTTCAATAGAAAAAAAAAGTTAAAATAAAACATGAAATGCTAAATATTAAATGTTTTTTTTACCTTTCCAATAGAAAAAAAATTAAAATATGAAATATTTAATACAATGAAATAATGTAGTAAAATTCATATTGACATACTGTATTAGGAGAAAAAAATTTCTCCTGATGCAGCATTCCAGCAAATCAAATAATTTCCTTGCAGGTTCCTTTTGGATCATTCCTCATCACAGACGAATTTTTCTGACAACACTCCCCAAAGTTTACTGAAGAAGAGGAACTGCAGTTGGGATTGTGGGATGGTTGAAATACAATGGAAAATTTTCGTTTTTCCTTCTCTATAATTTGTTCCAGCAAAACGAATACGATATTTCTTCTTTGCCAATTCATTCGCCTGGCAATATTTGTTACAAAATACACCTGTCCTAGATTTTGAATATAAAACGAAAGCATAGTGTATCATGATTTTTTATGCATGTATAAACAGTATTAATATACAATGGATGGACTGATATACGAATGCAATGATTGAATTTAGCAGGATGGCTGTCTGTCTGTTTATGATACATAGAACGGTCAAAAAGTTCGATGGATTTATATCAAAGGAAAAACAGCGAGTCTAGGATTTCGTTCTGAATTGTAGACCAAATTCCAGATCTTTCAAGTATAAAAATTGACATTTCATTTTACAACAAAATTTACTGAAAATGGAAGTTTAATAATTGTCTCTATTTTTGTTTTTTATGTAAATTTAAATACCAAGTCGAGCCCAATTCCAATGCACAGGGATTCATCCGGCCAATTTTTTGCTTATTGTTAGATCTTTAAATACATTTTCCCCTTTATATTCACTTTCCAAAAGTGTCACAATAGATCACTAAAGAAATGATATTTTTAATTTGAAGAATATTGGAAATATCTGTACATATTCTTCAATAGAAACTAAAAAAAAAAGAGTTAAATTAAAATATGAAATTTTAAGTATTTACTGCTTTTTTTACCTTTCCAAGAGATTAAATTTTAAAATAGAAAATATTTAATACAATGAGATAATGTAGTAATATTCATATTGACATACTGTATTAGGAGAAAAAAATTACTGATCCAGCCCTCCTTCAAATCTACTTTCCTTGTAGTTCTCTTTGAATTTATCATTCCTTATCACAGACGAATTTCTCTGACAACCCTCCCCAAAATTTACTGAAGCAGAGAAACTACAGTTGGGATTATGGGATGGTTAAAAAACAATGGAAATTTTTCCTTTTTCCCTTTCTAATATTTGTTCCAGCAAAACAAATACGATCTTTCTTCTTTGCCATTTCATTCGCCTGCCTATATTTCTTACAAAATAAACGTGTCCTAGATTCTGAATAAAGAACGGATGTACGGCGTATCAGGAATTTTTAAGCATGTATAAACAATATTGATATACAATGGACGGATTCCTATTCGAATGCAATATTTGTTTTTAGAAGGATAGGTTACCTGTCTACTGATGATAAATGCAATGTCAAAATAGTTCGATGATTTTATATCGAAGAAAAAGCTCCGAGTCTCTGATTTTTTTTTTTTTTTTCGGAACTGTGTGATTAAAATGTAAAATATATTTTTGGTCTTAAAAACATAATATTTGCCATTTTATTTTCCCATAAAATTTATTGTATTTATGAAAATGAAAGTTTGATACTAGACTATGTTTTTCCTTGTTATGAAAAAAAAAGATAAAAGATAAAGTAAAGCTGAAATCCAAAGAACAAGGATTGATCCGGTCCCTTTGATTTTTAAATATATGTTTTCCTAATATACTAACTTCGAATAAATGTGAAAATAGACCACTAAAGAAATTATATTTTTAATTTTTTAAATAGCTAAACATGTATTTTTTCCGTGAAAATTTAAAAATTATTTAAATTAAAATATTAAATATTAAAGGCTTTTGTTACCTTTTCAAGATGTAAAATTTTAAAATAACAAATATTTAAAACAATGCGATAATCTAGAAAAAATTATATTGATATACTGTATCAGGAGAAATGAAAATTATCCTGATCCAACAACTCGTCTTTCGTAGCAGGTTCTCTTTGCATCTATCATTCCTCATCACAGAGATGGATTTCCCTGACAACCCTCCCCAAAGTTTACTGAAGAAGAGAAACTACAGTTGGGATTATGGGATGGTTAAAAAACAATGGAAAATTTTCATTTTTCCCTTTCTAAAATTTGTTCCAGCAAAACAAATATCATCTTTCTTCTTTGTCATTTCATTCGCTTGGCTATATTTCTTACAAAATAAACGTGCTCTAGATTCTGAATAAAGAACGGATGCACGGCGTATCCTGAATTTTTAAGCATGTATAGGGTATCTGTCTGCTGATGATAAATGAAACGACAAAACAGTTCGACTTTTTTATATCGAAGGAAAAGCTCCGAGTCTATCATTTTGTTTTTTCGGAACTGTGTGATTGACTGTAAACTACATTTTTGGTCTTAAAAACATAATATTTGTTATTTTCTTTTCCAATAAAATTTATTGTATTTATGGAATTGAAAGTTTATGTAATGTATCTATGTAATGTATCTACCAGTAATCTATGTTTTTCCTTGTTATGAAAAAAAGATAAAGTAAAGCTCAAATCCAAAGAACAAGGATTGATCCGGTCCGTTTGATTTTAGGTAGATTTCGTAAGAAATACTACCTATTACATTCTCCCCTAAGTTGGAATTTTTGAAAAAAAATTTGCAGATCTACACCTATCCTGACTCCCAGAACCCAAAACCACCGCCCAGTTCAAAACTTTATCTATCTATCTATCTATGTCACTTTCTTATGGACACGATAACTGCAATAATTCTGCACAAATCTCTTCCAAACTGATACATAAAATCAAGGGGGCATAAAATCTCGGTCAAGTTTGTTAACGGGCAAAATCGGACACGGTGGGGGGGGGGGGGGGGCTTTTTGTGAAAACAGAAAAAAAAACAAATAATTTCTTAATTATGATACATATCGAATCCGTTTAAAGTTATTATTACTTCTAGGAAAAGGGCCGAAAATTTATGGATGACAGATTTTTGATATCATTAAAAATGGCCCCTAGAGGGGGAAAAAGGTGGGTTTTAGAAGAAAAAAATTCATAACTTCGTGAATTCAAAAGATATCAAATCCGCTTAAATTTATTATAACTCCTCTTAATATTATCTAAAACTTTTATTTTGACAAGTTTTTTATAAGACCAACCCTTGTAGCAAAAAAAAAATAAAAATAAAAAACAAAAAAAAATCCCTGCCGGCTCCGTCGGCAAATAAGTTAGGTTTCGAGGTGGACGGTTCCAACTGTCGCATCATGGCAGAAAGGTCATTTCTTTTATAATTCCCAACAAACAGGCGCCCCACGGTCTGCGTCTTCGAAATCTACCCGTGCCTGTATGTCGAGCCCTCAGGGATTCTTAAATATATGTTGTTTTCCTAATATACTAACTTTCCCTAAATGTGAAAATAGACCACTAAAGAAATTATATTTTTAATTTGGAGAATTTCAAAAGAGCTAAACATATATAATTTTCCCGTGAAAAATTAAAAAAAAGATTTAAATTAAATCATTAAATATTAAATGCTTTTGTTAACTTTTCAAGAGATAAAATTTTAAAATATCAAATATTTAAAACAATGTGATTATCTTGGAAAACTGATATTGAAATACTGTATCAGCGGAAATAAAACTTTTCCTGATCCAGCAATCCAGCAACTCTTCTTTCCTAGCAGGTTCTCTTTGCATCTATCATTCCTCATCACAGAGACGGATTTCTCTGACAACCCTCCCCAAAGTTTACTGAAGAAGAGAAACTACAGTTGGGATGGTTAAAAAACAATGGAAATTTTTCGTTTTTCCCTTTTCAAAATTTGTTCCAGCAAAACAAATATCATCTTTCTTCTTTGCCATTTCATTCGCTTGGCTATATTTCTTACAAAATAAACGTGTTCTAGATTCTGAATAAAGAACGGATGCACGGCGTATCATGAATTTTTAAGTATGCATAAACAATATTGATATACAATGGACGGATTCCTATTCGGTTGCTATGTTTGTTTTAGGATGGGTTACCTGTCAGCTGATGATAAATGCAAAGGCAAAATACTTCGCCAGTTTTTATATCCAGAGCAAGGAAGCTAGTCCCTGTTTTTTTTTGTTTTTTTTTGTATATTTGACTATAGACTATATTTCAAATCCATTCAAATATAAAATTTGCCGTTTGATTTTCCAATTAAAATTGTTGCTTTCATAAAAGGGAATGTTAGTATGTGACTCGAACTTTAGTTTGCTATGAAAAATAGTTATACCAAACTCAAATTCTATGTATAAGAAAGTATCGGAAGCATAATTCACTTTTTCTTGGATTGGTAAATATCTTTTTAAATTATTTTGTGTGTGTGTGTGTTCAAAAATATATATACTGAAGGAATGTTATTTTAAAGTTTCATTTAATCAAAAAGACAATCTTAACTATTAAAGCTAACAAAAAACATAATTAATATAGTTTTTAAAATGAGTATTTGAAAAAGATTTAAATTCAAAAAGAAAATAACATGTTCTATTGAAATGTTATTTCTTCCCAATCTCATTTTTCTAAATTTCTTTTTAAATGTAAAAGGTGTAAATTAACAACATAATACACATTAAAATAACTTTTATTAGTTGTTTTACATGTTTCGACTCTTTCCGAGTCATTTTCAAAAACAAAATGAGAATATTCCAAAAATTGCACGGGCTTTGAAGTTATTATTTTCATGTACTTTTTTAAAAATTACGCACGTTATCTATTATTTTTTTACTTGGTTGTTTATTTTCATATCTGTGACCATGGAGTAACTCGAGCAACAGTTTAGGTAAATTAAAAGGTGCCGCATCGGATCTATGAAATGGATCGAATATGAAAATAAACAACCAAGTAAAAAATAATAGATAACGTGCGTAATTTTTAAAAACGTACATGAAAATAATAACTTCAAAGCCCGTGCAATTTTTGGAATATTCTCATTTTGTTTTTGAAAATGACTCGGAAAGAGTCGAAACATGTAAAACAACTAATAAAAGTTATTTTAATTTGTATTATGCTGTTAATTTACACCTTTAGCATTTAAAAAGAAATTTATTATAACAAGGTGTTATAATTTATTATATCTCATTTTTCTAATTGTGTTAATGTGAAAAACAAATAAGCAGAATATTTTTGGAGATTTATGTTATTTATTGTCTTCAATTCCATTTTTGCTATTTCGAGATATAAAAACAAAATGTTAATAATTTAATATGTTTAAAATTTTTCATCTACAATTGTTTCAAGATTTCGAAGAAAATATATAAAAAAAAAAAAAAAAAAAAAAAAAAAAAAAAAAAAAAAAAGGCATAATTTATCAAATATATCCAACAACGTAAGAAAAAAAGAAGCCTTTTTTCCCATTTTCCACAAATTATAGTACTGGATGAATTTTTAAAATATACTTTCTAGTATATAGTGTATAGTACATTAACGTATATAAAAACTCACCATAACATAGTTTTTTCTAAATTCGAAAAATTAAACCAAAGTATTGGAAAACAATCGAAAACCCATTGTAAGATACTTCAGAACATTTTTTTTTCACACCTTTCCAATAAAAGTACTTGAATGAACTTTTTAATGTAGATTTTGTATTTATTTTTTTGTACTAGATAAACATATGTAAAAATCTGCGGGATTCAGTTAATACAAGTATATACTGCATACATTTATTACTTACCTATCATACGTAGTATAGGGTAAATCTTGTAATCGTTTTAAAAATCGAAAGAAAAATTGACGGATTTACACGTTTTAGACACTAGAGATTCCGAAAAACATATTTTTAGAAAAAACATTTTGCCGTTCGACTGTCTGTGTATCTCTCTCTGTGTGTGTAAACGCTCTATCTCCCGAACAAATTGAGATAGAGACTTGAAATTTGGTATGCACTTAGTATGTAATAATGGGAAGAAACTTATTGAATTTCAGTAACCTCGATTATTCGGAACTATTTTTTTTTACTCTCGAAATATTCGTTTTGATAAAAGGTATAAAAACATTTTCGAAATTGTTTATTTTGAGGAGTAAATATAAAAGACAATAAAAAAAAACATAAATTTTGCATAAAAAATGAAGTCAATTGGATAATGAGCTGCCGAGATATTTGTAATCATATTTTCCACACTCTTCGATTTTTCATGAACCTGTGTTTCATTCAAATTTCAATTCAAAGATATATTTTAATTGGAAATGAGTCGCTTAATCCGACGCAGTAAACTGTTAGTTAATATGATTATAAATTTTGGAGTTATAAGGATGTTTCTTTTACGCAATTCAGTAATAGATCATTTAAAGTTTATGACGTCATGAAGCCACGATTTTATTCGAGTTAAAATGCATATTATAAATAGTTTACACATGTTTTATTTTCATATTTTTCATTTTGCATATCCATGATGGGTAAGTATTACTGTGGCCACGACTAGTTTTTTATTAATATCATGAAAAAAGGCGTATGTCATTATGAGTGATTCCAACACAGAAAAAATACAATTTTTTTAATTATTTAATAAATCATTAAATACTATATCAAGTTTCGAATAAACCTTACGACGTCGTCTCTAGTAACATTTAAAAACTAAATTACAAAGGAGTCAAAAATATTTTTTCAGTTTAAAAATATTTTTGATATCTGAACCTGAGTAATTTAATACACCCCGTTTCCATTAATTTTAATGACTTTTATTGAAGTCGTGTCTTCTTACACTAGCTTATATTGCTCATTTTAATCTAGGATTATATTATTTAATCGAAAATTCAACAAAACAGTTCCGGATATATCTGCCGCTGCTTAGATTAAAACTGTATACCAAAAAAGTTTACAAAACTTTATGTTTCTGTAAAATGGTTAAATTTATCAATAAATAAAATCAAGTTCGTACTACATTACAATATCAAACAATATTAGTTTTATTGAAGTTATTTGAACAAAATTTTGGTTCAATATTGCATTTATCAAAAATATCTCGAGTGTAATAACAAATTCTAAAATGTTTCAAATGCTTCCAATTATATAATTCCAATGTTCCAAATATTTCCAATTTAAAGTTAATAATCACTTTAGAAATATTTGGAATGAAGCCCAAATATTGCAGAAATATTCGCTTTGTATTGAAGATTTTGGAAAAATAATGACGTAATATTTGTAGCCAACATTGATCCAAAATTGGCAAAATACACGTTTCTTCAAGTTAAGACAATATTTTATCCAATATTACTAATATTAATCAAGGTATGGCCTATAAAAACAAGGTTGGAACGATATTATTTTGATATTAGGGTAAATAATGCATAAAGGAACGTTGTAACGACACATGGGGCAAACCAGTAGTGGCTCATTAGTTTGTTTTCCGTTTTGAATAGTTATAAGTGAATTCTTTAAATAATTTAATGGGAAATGTGGTAACAATATATATATATATATATATATATATATATATATATATATATATATATACAGGGCTTGACAAATAGGGTCGCCAGGTCGCCCCTGGCTACCAAGTTTTTTGATCTGGCGACCAAGTTATTTAATCTTTCTGTAAAAAATTGACATAATAAATGAGCATAAATGGCATTTTTTCTCTCCCCCACACCTACTCGTGCACTCCAAGCAGTGGTCTTCCTCTTATCTGGCACTTTTAAGGGAATAACTAAATTTAAAAGGCTTTTGCCAACTCATGCACATAAAACACCATTTTTTTTCAGCTATAGCCAGCTAGCATATCTCACATGATTCGACTGTATGGAGAAAGAGGATATTTCAATAAAACAATAAGAAATAGTGTCAATCCAGCCTCTGTGGCATCTAAAACTGGATACAATGCTAAAAAAATTTCGAGTTTTTTTTAAGCTTCAAATCTGATTTTTGTGTTGATATAAGTTGTCAACATAATATAAGTGATTATGAGTTTTATAAGTTTCATTAGAAAACATATTATTATAACATAATTATATTAACTTTCTAAATTATATTATATTATTTATATTAACTTTCTAAATTATGTACTATTCTAAACTATGTAACTAATAATTTTAAACTGTGCTTGTTATTATTTTTCTCAATTAATTCATAAAAAACTCGTTTAATGACGGGGAAGAGGATGGGGGGTAAATATATTTTACTGGCGACTAGTATTTTTTTCTGGCTACCAGATTTTGTCAAATTTGTAAAGCCCTGTATATATATATATATATAACAAACACTGGAAGTAACCACGATACTTGTACAGAATACTCAGAGTTGGACGTTTCATATTTCTGAGTATGGACATTGTACTTACATTGTAGGTGGCCAAATTACTCTGCAGTTCCCTTCCTTCTTACAGTGTAATAATAATGCATATGAAATAAGATAAATACCTTGAAAATTTATTAATATTATTTTCATTATTCTTAAGGTTATTAACCTAATCAGAAATCAGTTTGTAGCGAGATTCCGTGTATTTTTTATTTAATAAGTGAAACTAAAATCACATAGTAAAGTTTGTTAGACTTTTCGTGCAGTATAAACTCTCCCAGTTTCTAGCCATATTAAAAAAATACCCTGTACATAAAAACTTTTTAACTTATACATGTTTGAAACATAATTTAAGAAGATATTTAATAATGCCTCAATTCATTCCTTATAATTTACAATTTTAACGGTTAACTGATAAAACAGAAATATAATATGTTTATGATAACCGTTAATAAAATTCTCTATATTTCAAAACTACTCTTAAATACAAAAAAGAATAAATTCTTAAAATAATTAAATATCAATCTCTAAGACAATTTTATTTCATCAAATTCTTTTCTCTATGCCTTACTAATCTTTCAAGTAAATGCACTTTGGAACATTCTCGGAGTAACTTACAGATATTTAAGAACGTATAACAACAAGAAAAAAAACCCCGTATAAACTTAATAAGCTTTATTCCTTAAAATTCAGCAATTTCCACTTATTTAACTGAAGTAATCCAAAAACTACGCTGGCTAAATTCTCCAGTTTTATCATGTTACAGTAGTTTAAAATCCATTTTATTTAATCGGGTTATATTACAGCGGCATTCAATTTTCTTAATTGCACTGCAAAACTCAATTATATAAATGGATCACTAGAAACTTAGAATAATTTAAATAGTTTCTATTCTAGGATTTACAGCCAACGAAGACTTGAAATTTATTTAAGCGTAGTTATAAGAGCATATCTGGTATTAATAGAAGGAGTGTGTTTAAATTTAGTTTAATGATTATACAAAGTTTAGACACAAATTAAAGATTTGTAAATTTGTGCAACGGGATTAAATTAATGTATGCCTTAGGCATTGTTTCATTGTATGAGTGGATTAATTAATTTGTTTCATCTTTTAGATAATTAATAACAACAGGCACTTATTTTGAAATTTACCGCAATGCTGTTTCATAGACAAGTGTATTTACTAAATTTATTTATTTAAATTAATGAATAACAAGAGTTAATGCATCAGTATGAAAGATGCATTATCAGTATCAGGATATGTAAATTACTTTCAAGGTTTTCTGATACAGAAATAAATTAAACATCGAAACTAGCATTCATTTCAAACTTCAGACTAAAAGATTTTACAGTGATTCTATTTAAGCATTTACAGTTTTTCATTTAAGTATTATTAATACAATTTTAGTTTGTCCTAATATATGCAAATTCAAACAACAAACAAACTATTATATGATTAATAATTTAGTAGTTTAAGTAAATTGAATGAAATTGTTCTTTTCATTCAAGGCCCAGAAAATGTAATCTAACATTAATTAGAGTAAGGATTTTATTTAGTTCGGTGGTTGATTGATTTAGTTTGGTCGTGCTTATCCAAAACTCGATGTTAGCGCAGCTACGGGATTAGGATTTTGAGAGTGAATACGTACTTTAAAAAAAATGTAATTTTTTTACCTGTAAATAAAAAAAGACTAAATAGTTTCTGCTCCTATAAAGAAATAACCGCTGTTGATTAAAGTTTCTGATTTTTTTATTTTATATGAACAATTTACTGGGAAATTGATTTGGAATTTATACCCGTAATCAAGGGGTTAAGTGCCAGATTCCATATTCTACTCTAAATCGTATTAAAATTAATAATAACTGTCACAAATATGAATATGTTCTAAGCATCAGCTACAAAAGATAGAAACAATTCATCTCCCAAACGCGTCTGATTGATCAATTTTGATCAAATACTATTATCGGTACATAACTGAGAGTTATTCACACCACATACCTTTTTACAAGGAGCAATGCTTCTTATACATTAAAAAGTTGTCCTTAAACTATGTATATTTAAAAATCCTACACTTTTATGGAGTTGCCTACAGTTGATGCAATTTTTGACATCTCTCAAAATATTACTTCAAATGGTATAAAGTAATATAGCTTCTTTCTATTTTTATATAGACAAGAGTACCAGTACTTTTATAAGGGAGCAATAACATTCGCACAAACTCATGCATATGTTGACTGTTCAAACTTATGGCAAACCACATTACAGAACTCGGCGATACTCATTTGAACGAGTTAGACTAGTAATGGCAGTTATGAAACTAAGAGGGGCGGGTGGAGCGGCTGCCCCGGGTGCTGGATTTAGGAAGGCGCAGAACTGAAAAACTACATTAAGATTAACCATGTTTTCCAGACTAAGCTATTTCTGTGCATTTGCGTTATTCAACTTTTAAGATTTCTGGTAATTTTTTCTATTTGCTGATTGTAGTAATTTTGAGTTATCAAGCGTTCAATGTTACTATTTTTGGTCTTCTTTCATATTTTCATGTGACTAGCGTAGGCTCTTAACTAGAATTCCAAAATTTGTGAAAGTCCTCAAATTTCAAGGATATTTGGCCTTTTACACATGTCGCTAATCTGACACACATTTAACTTACACAGCCGGAGAATTAATGTGGATTTGTTGCATCAGGAATAGACAAAACTTGTCGGATGTGCCAATCCCAACATTTTCATATATCTCATACAATACTTCAAAATTCACTGTCACAGCGCTAATAAAATCAATAATTTTCGTTATTCTGTTGTACGTCAGCTACTTGCGAATCACCGAGTTACCGGGTTATCTGCACACGAAGCACATTTTGGTGCACTAGCAGCCGATGTCTACTGTACACACAACTACGAAAAATCGAGAAAATCGCACAAAAATCGCTATTACAGAGCGCCCATCCGCCAGAATAGCTCAAAATTCGTGCCCTAAATCGTGTAAATCCATCGAAAACTGGAAAGTCTTCTATTATAGATAGAATAAAGAAAAAATTTTCTTACCTAAGTAGCTTTCAAGAAACAATCTAAAATCAATAATAATTACCCTGTTTCTAGAAATGTAAAACATGTATTATGCATAGCTTACTTTTGGAAACTTTGTTATTGAATTTGTGCAATATCATATCCGTAATTTAACTACCATATTCATCCTCAAAAATCAGTTTTGCATTTAGTAAATATAATTATAAATTGCACAATGCATTTTAAAGAATTACTGAATATTTGAAATAATTATGCATCACAAACTTGTAGTTTCAAATTTGTTATTATTAAGTTCACTACAGCAATCTTTTTTTTTTTAGTTTAACACAATAATATTATATTTATTGCCTGATGTGTATTGCCATCAAACAAATTAGTTCTGATTCGAGTTTGAATAGTTGTACTTTTAAGAGTATCTGTTTGTTTTCTAATGTCATGCTTTAACAATAATTACATCATTGTTCGAAAATATCTCAAAATATCACTGTTATTTTGATTAATTTATGAACTAAATGAATTTTAAATGTGCTAAATGTGACATTTCCGGATGTAACTGACAATGGATTCTACAGAAAGATTATAAATTATTTGGAACATATTTATTTCACGCTTTCACTTATAATTTGTAAAGATATCAGACTACTATAATTGCAATTTTATAAACTGTTTTCCATTGTGATGCAAATATGTCATTCAGTCTTCTAATTCATTCTAAATATGAAAATAATGTTATAGGAATAATTTATAATTTCTAAACACGCTATAAACGACTAAATACAATGAAAAAGTCCCTCCGGCTTCTATCGGGAGAAAATGGTAACATTTCCTATTCCCTTTATTTCCTATTCCTTTATTTCCTTCCTTTAAAAAGTCAGCTAATTTTATTTAAAAACACGATGCTAAAATGCATGGAACTTGATTAACCAGGCTACCCAATTTTCATCAATATGGAATTTGGATGAGAATTTCAAAATATTAGTTAACTATCGCCAATTTCACTTCATTTATGGCGATCTATTTTTGTCGCCAAATTTGGCGATAATTTGACTATGTAGTTTTAAGTGTATGAGAGTTGGAACAATAGTTAAAATAACGAAAGAAAAAATGCTAAAAACCACGTTCGAAACAAAATATGCTCCAGAAATCTTGTAGCTAGCCGGAGGACTTGAGCGTCATCTCCCCTCACGCGAAAACACCCGCTCACTAATGTTATTACTATGGGGTAGTTTTAGGTAGATTTCGTAAGAAATACTACCTTTTACATTCTCCCCTAAGTTGGAATTTTTGAAAAAAATTTGCAGATCTACGCCGATCATGACTTCCAGAACCCAAAACCACCCCCAGTTCAAAACTTTATATATCTACCTATCTATCTATCTATTTCACTTTTTTATGGACACGATAACTTCAATAATTGTGCATAAATATCTTCCAAACTGATACATAAAACCAAGGGGCAGGAAATGTGGGGCTTTTTGTGAAAACATAAAACCCCCCATAACTTATTAATTATGATAAGTATCGAAACCGTTTAAAGTTATTATTACTTTTAGGAAAAGGGCCGAAAATTTATGTATGACAGATTTCTTATATCATTAAAAATAGCCCCAAAGGGGGGGGGGGAGGGGGATTATGGAAGAAAAAAAAATCACAACTTCGTCAATTCATAAGATATCAAATCCGCTTAAATTTATTATAAATCCTCTTAATATTATCTAAAACGTTTATATTGACGTTTTTTATAGAACCAACCCTTATAGCAAAAAAAAAAAAAATCCCTGCCGGCTCCACCTGCAAACAAGTTAGATTTCGAAGTGTGTGGTCCCAACTGCGGCATCATGGTAAAAAATGTCATTTCTTCCGCAATTCACAACAAACAGGTGCCCCATGGTCTGCGTCTTCGAAATCTACATGTCCCTGTAGGTCGAGTGTCAGGGATTTTTTCCCTAATATATCGTCTCCATTTATATATATATATATATATATATATATATTTTTTTTTTTTTTTTTTTTTTGCAGTGGATAGCGGATATCGATCTCGATTTCTGCCGTTAATTTCTTTTTCGATTTTCTTTGTGGATTTTTTTTACGAAGATACTCTTACTTTCAGAACCGTTTTCGAAAATGAAAGTATCCTCGTAAAAAAATATAATAATAAAAATAATAAATAAAAAATCCGCAAGGAAAATCGAAAGAGTAAAAAACGGCGGTTGTAGAGATCGATCTTATCTATTCAATGCAAAAAAATCGTTTAAAAATATAGAAATACAAACGAAATATTAGAAAATAACTGACCCATAGAATTAGCATTAGCGAGCGGCTGTTTTCACGTGAGGTGAGAGGACCCTTAATATTCGATTACTATCCTTTTTTTGTCTGTAAGACACAGTGACTTTTCTTTTTGATTCCAAAGGCGTCTTTGGCAGCGCTAATTTGGTATAATATTTTTAGTTTTGGGATTAACCGCAAAAGCCAAATGAAAATTTCTAGTTAATTATCTACCTTTCCCCCGAAATATCGCTGCAAAAGGTATATAAAGGTGGACATCAAATCATTTTATCTCCCTGATACAACGACAGTAATAACGTAAGGTTTTTTAGGACAGTAATCCAGTGTTAAAGGAAAAAACTTTTTGGATTTAGAATTTTTTTGTACACATTTTTGTATTTTTAATTTTTAAGTGGCCACTTTTTAAAACTAGATGGTGGATGAAGCTGGCCAATGAATAGATACCTTGGTAATTCCTTTACACATTCTTAGTCTCAACTAAATGGATTCATAAATATGAGTGCTGTCGCATGAAAAAAATCATATTCATATATATGTATATACAGTAGAAATTCACTTTAACGAAGTTTTCTATTTAACGAAATTTTCTGCAGAACTTTGACTTTGAACACCATTAGCATGCAAATTAATCTCCCCATTACGAAAAATATATTCTATATAACGAAGTTTATTCCGCTTTTGTACGTGTACAGAATTCAAATTAAGCGATTGCTGTTCGAAGGATATGCAAATTTATTTCAGCGGATTCTATTGTATGAAAATGAACACATTTAAATAATTTCCATTCTGCTTGGTGCTAAATAAAACAGTTGTTTTTTCCCACTAAGAAAAACACTTGTTATCACTATTCTCCCACTCCGAGACTCCAGCGCTGACAGTTGGGGGAAGTCAAAATCCCATTTTTACCTTCAATGATATAGAAGATCAGGTGTCGCCATGGCATCAGAATCATTGAAAAAAAATATCGATTAGAGTCAGACAGGTACCATTCTGACCTTCCATTGCTGGTAGACAATTGCTTTGTACATCCAAAAGAACGTGCTTCAAAATACAAATCGAAGAACATCAATGTTATTATTGTTCCTGCCAATACAGCTAAACTTCAATCATTAGTCTAAGGAATAATAAAAAATCTTGAAGTACATTATCGAAAAAGACAGAAAAAAGCAGATGTAGTGAAAACATTAGTTTGAGATTCTGTGTATCAGAGCTGATGAAAGCTTGGGAATGTGACGTGATTTCATCGACCGTACACAACTGGTTTGTAAAAGACGGCTTCATAATTAAAACTGAATCAAATGCTTCTGAATCCAATACCTGTTTGTCATATCTCAATAAAAAATTTCATGAATTTAAGTTAATTTCTATTTAACGAATTTTCTTCATAACGAAGTTTTTAAGTGTAACGATGAGACTTCGTTAAATGGAAGTTCCACTGTATATATAAATCAAGATTTGAAGACGAAGAATGGTTTAGGGGTCTGGGGTCATGATCGATGAAAATTTGCCGATATTTTCTGGAATCGTTTTCCTACAAACGGCTGCAATATGTATCTTCTTACTTTCTGCAATGGAAGCTACCTATAATTCTGAATTAAATTCGATTTTTTTTTTTTTTTTTTTTTTTTTTTTTTTTTTTTTTTTTTGCGCCATAGAGTAGGCAGTTTGATTTTCTGTTTTAATTGATAAATGAAAATAATTTATTTTGTTAAATAAGCAGTTTCTAGAGTACAATATTTAAAGTCATAATATTTTATAATTCCAAAAATAACTTTAATTTTTTATTTCGTCATCATCGATATTCTTATTGCTACAGTAACTTTTGAAAAATGCTGAAAAACTATGAGTAGCTGGTTTCGATAGAGCTATTTTACATATTAAGATCTGATATTTTTGTCATTCAGATCTACTTCTTCAAGAATATAATGAAATGTGCGTTGGAACGAACTTCAATTATTTGTAACTATCTGAGAAAGTTATAACACTTAACATTTTAAAATGTAAATTAATTTCCAAATCATATGCTGTTTTTTTTTAAGAAATTTCAATGACGATAATAAATTCAAATATTCAAGCTTCATGATTTAGTTTATTTTTTATTTAGTTTATTTAGTCAAATATTCAAGCTTCATGATTTTGTTAGATTCATGTCTGACAACAAATCGGCACAAAGAAATCATTACATCAATCTTTTTTTTTTTTTACATTTACTACAATTAACCAAGCATGTTAAATAAGTTTAAGTTATTTGCATTTAGCTGTGCCATCTATTTACAAGAAATAAACAAAAATTATAAAACTTTTATGAACATATAAAACATAAATTTTCCATCAATGTCTTACAGATACTGTGTAGTTTGGTGAATTGTGTGTTGTTGACGTCATTAGGCTATTCATTCCACACTTCGTTTCATCTCAGTTCATTTTATTCGTTTTATGTATTTCATTATTTTTTCTACGTTGGTGAAACACTTCGTAGAGTCACTTCAAAGGGTATAAAACATAATCGCATGTAATCGAAAACACCATTGGAAAAAAAAACTATTCATAAAGCAAGGAATGTCTGAAAGAGATATGAAGTAATGCGTCATATTCTTTAACTAACCAACGCTATCCAAAATGGCAGGATCATCTGCCAACACTGTAAAACATTTGTGTAACGTTACTCCATAAAACTGGAGACAGCATTGCTGCCCCCAGTCTTACGGTAGTATTTAACTGATATAACTGGTGTAACATGTATAATGTTACACCAGTTATATCAGTTAAATGCCACCGTAAGACTGGAGGCAGCAATGCTGCCTCCAGTTTTATGGAGTAACGTTACACCAAATGTTTTACAGTGAAGCAGTGTTGTCAGGTGAGCAAATTGCTTGATTGGTACCACTTTTTTAATCTAGATGTATCCGCCTTATTTTATGTCTTATGACAGATTAAAAATGGCGAATATTACTATTTCAAAAATGTGGTAGCAATAAAGCAATTTGAATAAACAAACAGGAAATAAGCTTCGAAGCAAAAGTATTAACAAACACAAAAATAATTTACTTGTTAACGCCCAGCGTCCTATAAATAAAAATGCTTCATTCTACTTCCGTTTATTTGTTTTATTCATTTCTTGTACTATTCTTGACTTTGTTTGGCGCAGTATATATCAATTGGTATTGTGTACCTTTAAAATCCTTATGACCAAGCAACCAACCTGTCGCCCTATTATCAGTTGACGAATCTCATAAATTCTTTGGCGCACGTACGTGTATCCCACCATTTCTACTCACTCTTCCATTCCTCTGAGAACCAGTATAGTCTAGTTTTTTCACCTGCTGTTGGAAAATGCACAACGACAATTTTTCTGTTTTTGAAGTAGATTGTTATTATCCGCCTGCAAAGTACTAGGATTTATGTATAAGTATTATATTGATATGTCCTACCTCTACAAAAACATAAGAAAGATTTTCTTCTGATGTAGTAGTGGTAAGATTTACTTTTGCGCCTGATGAAAAAATATCATTTCTTTCGAAATGAGTTGCAATACTTTCTTTTTTGTGCAATTTATTTAAAAAGTTCATTTTCAAAATATCAGAAATTCGCATTTGTTCCCTTTGTAAAGTTAGTTTTAAAAAGTCTATTAAATTGTAACTTAAATGACTTAAACGTTAGCGGATTAAGCAAGGAAAGACATATAGATCCAGTGAAAAAATTTATTAAAAAAAAAAAAAAAAAAAGAGAGAGAAATAAAACTGTAAATTCTTCACAACACAAAGAAATGTTTTGACGCAAAATTTTTATTTCAAAAGAACACGGGTCGAAATAAGAAAAATCAAAGCGTACATTAAATATATTGAAAAATCAATAGCGAAATCTACATATCTATATATATATTTCTTCTGATCTTATATATTTTCTGATTCATCGATCTTGTCACGTATAGCGTAATGCATTTTTTGAAATTCTTACTTTTTGAAGAAATTTTTGATTTCGATTCATTCTTGAATTCTGGAAGTAAAAATGCGAGAAAAGGTAGAAAAGAATAGAATCAAATCCATCGGACAATGAAAGGAGATTTCGGCATACCGTTTAGTCACCGCATTTGGCATTTTTCACCGAGTATTCTTTTTTTCTTCTTTTTGTGGGAAATAAATTTCTTTAGAATATTTAAAATGAGTGGAGTTCTACATTTACATTCCACAGTTAAAAGAAAATGTATCTGTGTAGAAACAATATTCGTTACAGATGTATATTTAGATGTCTATGCACTGTTAAAATTTTAAAGTTATGATGTTGATAAGGTATTATTAGCAATTAAGCCGTTTAGTCACCGCATTTGGCATTTTTCGCCGAGTATTCTTTTTTCTTCTTTTTGAGGGAAATAAATTTCTTTAGAATATTTAAAATGAGTGGAGTTATACATTTACTTTCCACATTTAATAAAAAATGTATTTGTGTGGAAACAATTTGCAGATGTATATTTAGATCTCTATGTACTATTAAAATTTTAAAGTTATGATGTTGATAAGGTATTATTAGCAATTAAGCCGTTTAGTCACCGCATTTGGCATTTTTCACCGAGTATTCTTTTTTTCTTCTTTTTGAGGGAAATAAATTTCTTTAGAATATTTAAAATGAGTGGAGTTATACATTTACATTCCACATTTAATAGAAAATGTATTTGTGTAGAAACAATTTACAGATGTATACTTAGATCTCTATGTACTATTAAAATTTTAAAGTTATGATGTTGATAAGGTATTATTAGCAATTAAGCCGTTTAGTCACCGCATTTGGCATTTTTCACCGAGTATTCTTTTTTTCTTCTTTTGGTGGGAAATAAATTTCTTTAGAATATTTAAAATGAGTGGAGTTCTACATTTACATTCCACATTTAACAGAAAATGTATTTGTGTAGAAACAATTTACAGATGTATATTTAGATGTCTATGTACAATTAAAATTTTAAAGTTATGATGTTGATAAGGTATTATTAGAAATTAAGTCGTTTAGTCACCACATTTGGCATTTTTCACCGAGTATTCTGTTTTTCTTCTTTTTGTGGGAAATAAATTTCTTTAGAATATTTAAAATGAGTGGAGTTCTACATTTACATTCCACATTTAATAGAAAATGTATTTGTGTAGAAACAATTTACAGATGTATATTTAGATGTCTATGTACTATTAAAATTTTAAAGTTATGATGTTGATAAGGTATTATTAGCAATTAAGCCGTTTAGTCACCACATTTGGCATTTTTCACCGAGTATTCTTTTTTTCTTCTTTTTGTGGGAAGTAAATTTCTTTAGAATATTTAAAATGAGTGGAGTTCTACATTTACATTCCAAATTTAACAGAAAATGTATTTGTGTAGAAACAATATTCGTTACAGATGTATATTTAGATGTCTATGTACTATTAAATTTTAAAGTTATGATGTTGATAAGGTATTATTAACAATTAAAATCTACTCACTATACATTTTAAATAAAGATTATTTATGAATTTCTATACAATCTTTTGAAAACAAAAAAGAAAAAAATTCTGAATTGTCGCCAAATATAAGTTTGATACAAAGCATAAGAGTATTTTTAATGAAATATCCTCATTTCTGGTATATTTTGGCTAACTTGAAACAATTTCAAGTAAAATGCCTGTATATCTATAACATTTTAAATAAACTGAAAAAACCTCTAAGATTTCAGTTTATTTACATTCCAAATTTAACAGAAAATGTATTTGTGTAGAAATAATATTCGTTACAGATGTATATTTAGATGTCTATGTACTATTAAATTTTAAAGTTATGATGTTGATACGGTATTATTAACAATTAAAATCTACTCACTATACATTTTAAATAAAGAATAATTATGAATTTCTATACAATCTTTTGAAAACAAAAAAGAAAAAAATTCTGAATTGTCGCCAAGTATAAGTTTGATACAAAGCATAAGAGTATTTTTAATGAAATATCTTCCTTTCTGGTATATTTTGGCTAACTTGGAACGATTTCCAGTAAGATGCCCGTATATCTATAACATTTTAAATAAACTGAAAACACCTCTAAGATAATACTACACAGTTAAAAATTCAACGTCACCTTAACATCAAGAAAATACCATCACCAGAAGAGGAATATTTGTTCCAACATTTTTTGCTCCGATTTAAAAATAAACTTGTGTAGCTTAAACCCATGAATTGTTAAAATGTTGAATCATTCATTATCTGGTAAAATGTTGAGTCATTCATCATCTGGTAAAATGTTAAATCATAATCTGGTAAAATGATGATACATGATGTGGTAAAATGTTAAATGATGATCAGATAAAATGTTGAACCATGACGTGGTAAATTGTTGAATCATATTCTGGTAAAATGTTGATCTATGACGTGATAAAATGTTGAATCATAATATGGTAAAATGTTGAACCATAACGTGGTAAAATGTTAATTCATAATCTAGTAAAATGTTGAGCCATAATGTTTTACAATGTTGAATCATAATCTGTTTAAACATTGATCTATGACGCGGTAAACATTTAAATACCACTTACACGCAGAAAAAGTATCCAGAAATATACATTTAAAGAATGTAAGTACCAATTATTAATCACATAGCAATAAGATTATTTTTTTAAAATATATATGAAGCATTGCTTCAAACCACGAAGCACGAAGATAAAGATAAGAAAATCTATTATATTAAAAATCATGCATTATTTTCAAAAATTGTTCGAGTTTTCTCTTCCGTTTTTTTGTAATTTTTTATGCCAAAAAGAACTTTCACAATATAATTGTTTTTCGTTTTTGATTAACCTCATGGTTATGTTCTATTTTACTCCCTTTTGTTTTATCTATTCAAATATAATTTCTTTTAATCTTCTGCTGATTATTCTGCATCGTTCTGAAATATATAGTGAATATATTCTCAGTTTCCAGTTTTGGTCAGAATTCTACTAGATATGTTTTTGTTTAACTACGTAAAATAAAAAAAAATATAACTCACAGTTAAATATATCAAAATATATCAAAGTTGTGGTATATTAACCGATTTTGCTGGATTTTACTATCAGTGTATTTACGGTTTGATTTGTATTCGAGCTTTAACTAATCACATTTATAAAGTAATTGTTTTTCCTGTATCTTCTTATCCGTTCACAAAAATGTTACACAAGCATTCCAATCAGAACAAAAAAAAAAAAAAAAGCGTTTATATTATTTGTTTCGGACGCTTGGTGTTATATTTTAAACAACGAAGATTAAAAGGAATGGGGATTTGTGACTCATTTAGCTGTATATTTTATGTTAGTTAATTTAAAGTACCGTATGTTTATGGAGTAAGTAGATTAACTTATTGTATCTATTACAAATAGAAAGGTGAGCTTGCCTGATGGACACTTAAGTTTTAATTTTTTAAAAAGGGGTTACTAACAAGTATAGTGCCATCTTTTAATTTCAAGACATTTTGAACTTTAATAATTCATCAGTTGGCGAATAGTTACTCTTGGAATTGTTTGTTGTTTCACTAAATACGAAAACTGACGGTATTGGTTCTGCGCTGTTTTATTTTAGTTTATGTTCTTATTACGTCTTGATTTGGTGACAGTTACTTTGGATTACAATTTGATACGTTCAGATTTTAGGAAGCAAGTAACTTTGTGCGCCTCTTATATGCAATTCTGCAAGATTTAAAAGCTAAAATCTTATAACCAGTATTTTTCGTATTAAACATAGTGATTTATCATCCGTTAAAAACCGGGATCCTAATATTATCAAAATTTGGATTTTATCGTGATCAACGTACAAATATTATTGACATTACCATAATCATCAAGTGATGTGTAAATTGTGTCGTGTTTTTCATTCCGTAACGAGTTGTAACTGATTGAAAAAAATATCATAGTAAATTCAAAGTGAAGTCACGAAATAAAGGTCATATGAGAGTCCCACTGTGACGAATTAAAAACATTACACATATGTTAGTCACCGTTGTAATTGGGACGCTGGGAACATTTGTGAACTCAATGTGCTGTTACATTGACTCGCAACAGCATTTAGGTTTATTTCCAAACATTTCTAACATTAATAAATTTTGTAAATTACGAGTGATTAATGCTATTAAACTTCCTTATTTATCTAATTTTAGACAGAAGGGAGGATTCTGTACATTTAAAATTATATTACATATATTAATCACAGAACATTACAGGGTTATTCTAAATGATGGACCCATTTTCAAAAAAAAAATTATTTATTAAAGTACCAATGAAAAGAGGAAGTTTCAAAGTTTTTTTTAAGACATTATAAATGTTCAATGTGTCCACCGTTTGCTGCACTGGAAACATCTACGCAATAGCCAAACTCGTCCCACACACGAGAAAGCGTATCTGCTGTTACTGAGTGCACGGCTTTCAAAGCGGTGATGGTTCCAGAGATGACCGGTAGAGGTCGCGCGACAATAGGCCACTACGAGCTGAGTGCACTGCTGCCGTGCACTCAGTAACAGCAGATACGCTTTCTCGTGTGTGGGACGAGTTTGGCTATCACGTAGATATTTCCCGTGCAGCAAACGGTGGACACATTGAACATTTATAATGTCTTAAAAAAATATTGAAACTTCCTCTTTTCATTGGTTTAAAGATTGATCATTTTGGATTTGTACTTTAATAAATAATTTTATTTTGAAAATGAGCCCATCATTTAGAATAACCCTATATATAATTTGTCTCTTGCCGTCTATCTTATAAAATGTAAAACAAAATATCTAGAATCATGAATGTTTCTTTTCTTCTTTTTCTTCTGCTATATGCGTACGCACCTTTAAGAGAGAAAAACATCGGGCATTTTATTCGTTCTGCTGAATCGATAGAAAGGATTTGGTCACGCTCAAATGCTCTGGTAAGCATTTTTCTCTGGAAGGGAAGAATTCCGCAAAGAGGTCTCAGAAGAAAAAAAAAGCACAGGAGGGGGAAAAAATTTAAAGATACTTTTTGTTTATAACTTCAATAAAAAGGTACGAGGTATGAAAAATGCTGAAGGTACAATCAATGCCAGAGAGGGGATTTGCCCAAAAAATAGCTTGTAGCTCTGAAAAAATGTCTCTTTGGTATTGCGATATATAAAATTTATCATCCAACACTCAACATTGATTTCTGGGGGCTACTATCAATCATAGGAAAAGTCTAGAGAAATATTGTTTTGATAGATGTTTAAATAGCACTAGATAGATGTTTTTGAAATGTGAAAAAGCAATATATCGTATTTTTCTTTTGTAGAAAAAAATTATACGTAGTTATATTAAAAAAGTCTGTGAGAAAAGATAGTTCGAACCATTTTAAAAATTATTAAATAATATTTATTTGATATTATTTAATAGATTTATATTTATATTTATTTAATATTATTTAATATTATTTAGTATATTTATGTTTATTTAATATTATTTAATATTATTTAGTATATTTATGTTTATTTAATATTATATAATATATTTATATTTATATTCATGTAATATTATTTAATATATTTATGTTAATATTTTTTAATATTATTTAATGTATTCATATTTATATTTTTTAATATTATTTATTATATTTATATTTATTTAATATCATTTAATATATTTTATTTATATTTTTAATATTATTTAATATATTCATATATATATTATAATATTCTTTATTATATTTATATTCATTTAATATTATTTAATATATTCATATTTATATTTTTTAATATTATTTATTATATTTATATTTATTTAATATCATTTAATATATTTTATTTATATTTTTTAATATTATTTAATATATTCATATATATATATTATAATTTTATTTATTATATTTATATTTATTTAATATTATTTAATATATTTATATTTATATTTTTTAATATTATTTAATATATTTATATTTATATTTTTTAATATTATTTAATATATTTATATTTATATTTTTTAATATTATTTAATATATTTATATTTATATTTTTTAATATTATTAAAAAATTTATTGATATTTATTTAATATTAAATAATTCTAAACAAGGAAAATTTGAATAAACATTAAATTTGTCGTCCTGTCCTAAAATTTAATTTAAGATATCACTATAGCATAAGAATTGGCCTACAAATATTATTTTAGTCGTCTTCTCTGATTTGAATATTTTCTTAATATAAAATAACAATAAATGGCATCCCTCTGATATCAAAAATAATTTTAGAAGTAAAATAATTGTTTACCTAAAACGCAGCGCAAAACAAAAGATGAATGGTGAACACTTCTTTCAATCATAAGTAATACCTGCACAGTTGTTATTTTATTTGTTTTCAAAATAGTATTAAGTAGGGGTTTTTTAGTAATAATGGTATTTAATTTTCCATTCGTATACATATTTTTGAAATGCGAAAAAGGAATATATCGTATTTTTCTTTTTTAGCCAAAATTTATACGTAGTTATATTAAAAAAGTTTGTAAGAAAATATAGTTCGACCTATTTTAAAAATTATTAAATTATATTTATTTAAAATTATTTAATATATTTATATTTATATTTATTTAATATTATTTAATATATTTATGTTTATACTTATTTAAGGTTATTTAATACATTTATATTTATTTAATATTATTTACTGTATTTTTATTTTTATTTTTAATATTATTTAACAATATGTAGTGTACTTATATTTATATTTTTTAATATTATTTAATATATTTATATTTATTTAATATTATTTAATGTAATTGTATTTATTTTTATTTAACATTAAATAATCCTAAATAAGGAAAGATTTAATAAACATTAAATTTGCCGTCCGGTTCTAAAATTTAATTTAAGACATCACTATCATAAGAATCGGCCATACAAATAGTATTTTAGTCGCCATCTCTGATTTGAATATTTTTTAAATAAAAAAGTACAATAAATGGAATCCTTCTGGTATCAAAAATAATTTTAGAAGTGAAATAATTGATTACCTAATACGCAGCGCAAAACAAACGATGAATGATGAACATTTCTTTGAATCATAAGTAATATTTGCACAATTGTTATTTTACCTGATTTCTAAATAGTATTAAGTTTTTTTTTTTTTTTTTTTTTTTTTTTTTTTTTTTTTTTTTTTTTTTTTTAATGGTATGTAATTTTTTATTCGTATAAATATTTTTTAAATGATTGAAAGGAGAAATAAAAAATGTATCGTATTTTTGATTTGTAGCCAACTGTATCACTGTAGCCCTGTGTATCAATTTTGATACACAGTTATATTAAAAAAAAGTCTATCAGAAAATATAGTTCAACCAATTTTGACAATTTTTAAATAATATTCATTTAATATAGATTTATATTTACTTGATATTATTTAATATAATTAAAGCAGTTGTGAGTTATAACTACACGAGAAAAACTGAATTAAAGAAAAATATGTAATAAAACTCAGATTACAGAATTATTTTGTGTTATAAGGATTGCTGAAAAGTTGTTACTTCAAGAGCTGTTATTCCTTTTCTTTAAAATTGTAAACCTAGGTGTATTTATCTACCCTTGAACATAAAAATGGCGCGCCATTTAAGACAAAGTTTATTAGAAAAATTGGGCATAAAATCTAGTGTCATAAATTTTATAGACTATTATGCAGGCAGTTATGTAATTTCAAGAAGGCTAATTAAGTATGTACATTCCACAGTAAATCGATCCGATGAGGGTTGTTGAAGAACAATGGCAAGACCTGACTAAGTGAGAAAAAATATCAAAAAATATTTAAAAACTAGATTACAAAATGCTTTGTCATAATAATTTTGGAAAATGACATTTTTTTATTATTTAACAAGCTTTCATTCCTTTTCTTTGTGTTGCTAGATATAGATTGTTTTTCAAAACATAAAAACCTATTATCCCAATATTTCATCGGTTTAGAACATGTAATAAAAAATACATTGTATTGTGTTATAGAACGTGACATACTGGCATAAAAACCTGTGTCATAAACTTTTATCGAAATTATCCATGCTACTGTGTAATGTCATTAAGACTGATTAAGTATGCACATTCTAAAGTAAATTTATCCGATAAGAGTAGTTTAAAAAAAAACTGTTGCAAGGCATGAATACGTGAGAAAAACCTAATTAAGAAAAAGATATGTATATGTAATAAAAATTAGATTGCAAAATTCATCTGTGTCATAAGAATTTCCGAAAATGACAGTTTTTCATTATTTAACAAGTTTTTATTCATTTTCCTTATGTTGTTAGATTTAGGTTTTTTTATTAAAATATGAAGTAATATGATACCAGTATCTTACTTGTTACGAAAATATACGTTGCAATGCTATTATAAGACGAGATAAACTGCCATAACAGCAGGTGTCATAGTCTTTTATCGAAATTATCCATGCTACTGTATAATGGCATCAAGACTGATTAAATAAGTACATTCTGAAGTAAATCAATCCGATGAAAGTAGTTTTTAAAAAGTTGCGAGGCATGACTACATGAGAAAATCCTAATTAATAAAAAAAACATGTAAAATAAAAATTCGATTACAAAATTGTTCTGTGTCCTAAGAACTGCTGCACACCACAGTTTTTCACTGATTGTCGAGCTTTTATTCTTTTTCCTTAAGTGCATAAGCATAGATCTTATTTTCTGAATATAAAATAACGTGAGAGCAGTATTTCATAGTTAGAGAAAATGTTTTGAAATTACACATTGTATACTATTATATTATGAAAGAATTAACATAAAGACTGATGTCATAATGTATTATGAACCAAGCAATTGTGTAATCGCAGCAGGACTCCTTAAATAGGCATATTCTGAAGTAAATCTATCCAATGATGATAGCAAAAAAGCAGTGTTACGACATGACTAAGTGCAAAAAAACAAATTGAAAAGAGTATTTAGAATAAAAAATAGATTACAAAACTTTTTTCTGTGTCATGAAAATTGCTGTAAATTGAAGTTTTTCATTCCTTAAACAGCTTTCATTACTCTTATTTAAGTTTCTAAACATTTATTTTTTTAAATAATATAATATTATCTTAGTATTTTGCCGATTTATAAATGGTTGCAAAAGTATAAGTTGTTTGCTAATAAAGTATGAGATAAAATAGCAAAAAACTGTTGTTATAAAACTTTATCGACCATTGTCCATCATGCGAATGGTGTCATGTCACCAAGATTTATTAAGTATACACATTTTGAAGCAAATCGATACAATTAGACTAGTTACAAAAATTAGTTTCAATGCATGACTACGTGAAGAAATTCAAATTAAGGAAAAAATATTTATTATACAAATTTGATTAAAAAATTCTTCTGTGTCATAAAAATTGCTGAAAATTCCAGTTTTACATTCTACTTCAGTAAATCGTTAAGCATAGATTTTTTTCTTAAGTATAAAATAACGTTATTCCAGTATTGCTTTGATTTAGAAAATGCTTAAAATATATACGTTGTATATATTATAAGATGCGTCAGATTGTCATAATAAATGGTGCCAGAAGCATTTTGCAGATATTATTCATCCCATTAAGTAATGTCATCAAGACTGATAAAATATGCACATTCTAATCCGATGAGAGTGATTAAAAAATTACTTGAGAAACGGTAAATTGAAAAAAAAAAATTAAATATGAATTAGATTGCAAAATTCTTATGCGTTATAAGAATTACTGAAAGTTCTCATTACTTAACAAGCTCTCATTCCTTTTCCTTAAGTTACCAAGCATGGATCTAATTTTTCTATTTATAAATATAAAATAAAATGAAATCAGTTTTACACCGATTAAAAAATATTCGTTTGTACTATTATAGGATCACAAAATTTGTTGTCATAAATTTTTGACTATCGTTGTTCACGGAATTATGTAATGTAATCAAGACTGATTATGATTAAAAATGCCTATTCTGAAGTAAATTGGTCCGGTGACGGTAGTTAAAAAATGTGAGAAATGTGAATTAAAAAAAAGTTATAAAAATATAAAATAAATTGCTAAATTTTTCTGTGTTTTAAGAATTGCTGAAAATGACAGTTTTTGATTGCGTTCATTTCTCTTCCTTAAGCTACCAAGCATGGATCTTATTTTTCTATTTATAAATATAAAATAACATGAAATCAGTATTTAATCGATTAAGAAAATGTTCGTTTATACCATTATAGGAACACAAAAATTGGTGTCATAAAATTTTAACGATTGTTATGCACAGAATCATGTAATGTCATCAGGACTGATTAAGCATGCCCATTCTGAAGTAAATCGATCAGATGACGGTAGTTAAAAGACGTGAGAAATGGGAATTAAAAAAAAGTAATTAAAATAGAAAATAAATTGCTAAATTTTTCCGTGTTTTAAGAATCACTGAAAATGACAGTTTTTCATTACTTAACGAGCGTTCATTTCTCTTTCTTAAGCTACCAAGCATGGATCTTATTTTTCTATTTATAAATATAAAATAACATGAAATCAGTATTTAATCGATTAAGAAAATGTTCGTTTACACCATTATAGGAACACAAAAATTGGTGTCATAAAATTTTAACGATTGTTATGCACAGAATCATGTAATGTCATCAGGACTGATTAAGCATGCCCATTCTGAAGTAAATCGATCAGATGACGGTAGTTAAAAGACGTGAGAAATGGGAATTAACAAAAAGTAATTAAAATAGAAAATAAATTGCTAAATTTTTCCGTGTTTTAAGAATCACTGAAAATGACAGTTTTTCATTACTTAACGAGCGTTCATTTCTCTTTCTTAAGCTACCAAGCATGGATCTTATTTTTCTATTTATAAATATAAAATAACATGAAATCAGTATTTAATCGATTAAGAAAATGTTCGTTTATACCATTATAGGAACACAAAAATTGGTGTCATAAAATTTTAACGATTGTTATGCACAGAATCATGTAATGTCATCAGGACTGATTAAGCATGCCCATTCTGAAGTAAATCGATCAGATGACGGTAGTTAAAAGACGTGAGAAATGGGAATTAACAAAAATTAATTAAAATAGAAAATAAATTGCTAAATTTTTCCGTGTTTTAAGAATCACTGAAAATGACAGTTTTTCATTACTTAACGAGCGTTCATTTCTCTTTCTTAAGCTACCAAGCATGGATCTTATTTTTCTATTTATAAATATAAAATAACATGAAATCAGTATTTAATCGATTAAGAAAATGTTCGTTAATACCATTATAGGAACACAAAAATTGGTGTCATAAAATTTTAACGATTGTTATGCACAGAATCATGTAATGTCATCAGGACTGATTAAGCATGCCCATTCTGAAGTAAATAGATCAGATGACGGTAGTTAAAAGACGTGAGAAATGGGAATTAACAAAAAGTAATTAAAATAGAAAATAAATTGCTAAATTTTTCCGTGTTTTAAGAATCACTGAAAATGACAGTTTTTCATTACTTAACGAGCGTTCATTTCTCTTTCTTAAGCTACCAAGCATGGATCTTATTTTTCTATTTATAAATATAAAATAACATGAAATCAGTATTTAATCGATTAAGAAAATGTTCGTTTATACCATTATAGGAACACAAAAATTGGTGTCATAAAATTTTAACGATTGTTATGCACAGAATCATGTAATGTCATCAGGACTGATTAAGCATGCCCATTCTGAAGTAAATCGATCAGATGACGGTAGTTAAAAGACGTGAGAAATGGGAATTAACAAAAAGTAATTAAAATAGAAAATAAATTGCTAAATTTTTCCGTGTTTTAAGAATCACTGAAAATGACAGTTTTTCATTACTTAACGAGCGTTCATTTCTCTTTCTTAAGCTACCAAGCATGGATCTTATTTTTCTATTTATAAATATAAAATAACATGAAATCAGTATTTAATCGATTAAGAAAATGTTCGTTTATACCATTATAGGAACACAAAAATTGGTGTCATAAAATTTTAACGATTGTTATGCACAGAATCATGTAATGTCATCAGGACTGATTAAGCATACCCATTCTGAAGTAAATCGATCAGATGACGGTAGTTAAAAGACGTGAGAAATGGAAATTAACAAAAAGTAATTAAAATAGAAAATAAATTGCTAAATTTTTCCGTGTTTTAAGAATCACTGAAAATGACAGTTTTTCATTACTTAACGAGCTTCCATTCCTCTTCCTTAAGTTACTAAGCATAGCTCTTATTTGCTATTTATAAATATAAAATAACATGAAACCAGTTTTAGACCGATTAAAAAATATTCGTTTATACTATTATAGGATCACAAAAATTTGTGTCATAAAATTTTAACTATCGTTATTCACAGAATTCTGTAATGTCATCAAGACTAATTAAGTATGCCCATTCTGAAGTAAATTGATCAGATGGCGGTAGTTAAAAGACGTGAGAAATGGAAATTAACAAAAAGTAATTAAATTAGAAAATAAATTGCTAAATTTTTCTGTGTTTTAATGACAATTTTTTATTATTTAACGAGCTTTCATTTCTCTTCCTTAAGTTACTAAGCATAGATCTTATTTTCTATTTGTAAATATAAAATAACGTGAAACCAGTTTTACATCGATTAAAAAATTATTCGTTTATACTACTATAGGATCACAAAAATTGGTGCCATAAAATTTTAACGATCATTATTCACAGAATTATGTAATATCATCAGGACTGATTAAGCATGCTCATTCTGTAGTAAATCGATCCAATGACGGTAGTTAAAAAGGTGAAAAATGTGAATTAACAAAAAGGAATTAAAATAAAAAATAAATTGCTGAATTTTTCTGGGTTTTAAGAATTGCAGAAAGTGACAGTTTTTTATTACTTAACGAGTTTCATTTCTCTTCCTTAAGTCACTAAGCATAGATCTTATTTTCTATTTATAAACATCAAATAACATTGAACCAGTTTTACACCGATCAAAAATATATTCGTTTATACTATTATAGGATCGCAAAAATTGGTATTATAAAATTTTAACGATCGGTATTCACGGAATTATGTAATGTCATCAAGACTGATTAAACATGCCCATTCTGAAGTAAATCGATCCGATGACGGTAGTTAAAAAACATGACTAAGTGTGAACTGTCAAATTAAGAAAAAATAATTAAATAAAAAATAATTTACAAAATACTTGTGTCATAAGAATTGCTCAAAATGCCCGCTTTTCATTACTTAACCAGCTTTCATTTCCTTTCGATCATTTCAAGCTTGCATTTCCATTAAGTATGCCCATTCTGAAGTAAATGGATCAGATGACGGTAGTTAAAAAACTTAAGAAATGTGAATTAACAAAAAGTAATTAAAATAAAAATAAATTGCTAAATTTTTTTGTGTTTTAGGAGTTACTGAAAATGACAGTTTTTCATTACTTAACGAGCTTTCATCCCTCTTCCTTAAGTTACTAAGCATAGATCTTAATTTCTATTTATAAATATAAAATAACGCGAAACCAGTTTTACACCGATTAAAAAGATATTCGTTTATATTATTATAGGAGCACAAAGATCGGTGTCATAAAATTTAAATGACCGTTAGTCGCAGAATTATGTAATGTCATCAAAGCTGATTAAGCATGCCCGTTCTGAAGTAAATCGATTCGATGAAGGTAGTTAAAAAAACATGAATAAGTGAGAAATGTCAAATTAAGAAAAAATAATTAAAATAAAAAATAAATTACAAAATTCTTGTGTCATAAGAATTGCTGAATATGACAGTTTTTCATTACTGAACGAGCTTTCATTTCCTTTCGATCATTTCGAGCATTCATTTCCATTAAGTATGCCCATTCTGCAGTAAATGGACAGATGACGGTTGTTAAAAAACTTGAGAAATGTGAATTAACAAAAAGTAATTAAAATAAAAATAAATTGCTAAATTTTTTTGTTCTTTAAGAGTTACTGAAAATGACAGTTTTTCATTACTTTACGAGCTTTCATTCCTCTTAAGTTACTAAGCATAGATCTTAGTTTCTATTTATAAATATAAAATAACACGAAACCAGTTTTACACCGATTAAAAAAAATATTCGTTTATATTATTATAGCAGCACAAAAATTGGTGTCATAAAATTTAAATGGCCGTTAATTGCCGAATTATGTAATGTCATCAAAGCTGATTAAGCATGCCCGTTCTGAAGTAAATCGATCAAATGACGGTAGTTAAAAAAACATGACTATGTGAGAAATGTCAAATTAAGAAAAAAAATAATTAAAATTAAAAAAAAATTACAACATTCTTGTGTCATAAGAATTGCTGAAAATGACAGTTTTTCATTACTTAACGAGCTTTCATCCTCTTCCTTAAGTTACTAAGCATAGATCTTATTTTCTATTTATAAATATAAAATAACGTGAAACCAGTTTTACACCGATTAAAAAAATATTCGTTTATATTATTATAGGATCACAAAAATTGGTATCATAAAATTTAAATGACCGTTAGTCGCAGAATTATGTAATGTCATCAAAGCTGATTAAGCATGCCCATTCTGAAGTAAATAGATCCGATGACGGTAGTTAAAAAAACATGACTACGTGAGAAATGTCAAATTAAGAAAAAATAATTAAAATAAAAAATAAATTACAAAATTCTTGTGTCATAAGAATTGCTGAATATGACAGTTTTTCATTACTGAACGAGCTTTCATTTCCTTTCGATCATTTCGAGCTTTCATTTCCATTAAGTATGCCCATTCTGAAGTAAATGGATCAGATGACGGTTGTTAAAAAACTTCAGAAATGTGAATTAACAAAAAGTAATTAAAATAAAAATAAATTGCTATTTTTTTTTTGTTTTTTAAGAGTTACTGAAAATGACAGTTTTTCATTACTTAACGAGCTTTCATTCCTCTTAAGTTACTAATCATAGATCTTAGTTTCTATTTATAAATATAAAATAACGCGAAACCAGTTTTACACCGATTAAAAAAATATATTCGTTTATATTATTATAGGAGCACAAAAATTGGTGTCAAATGACCGTTAGTTGCAGAATTATGTAATGTCATCAAAGCTGATTAAGCATGCCCGTTCTGAAGTAAATCGATCAAATGACAGTAGTTAAAAAAACATGACTATGTGAGAAATGTCAAATTAAGAAAAAAATAATTAAAATAAAAAATAAATTACAAAATTCTTGTGTCATAAGAATTGCTGAAAATGACTGTTTTTCATTACTTAACGAGCTTTCATTCCTCTTCCTTAAGTTACTAAGCATTGATCTTAATTTCTATTTATAAATATAAAATAACGCAAAACCAGTTTTACACCGATTAAAAAAATATTCGTTTATATTATTATAGGATCACAAAAATTGGTATCATAAAATTTTAACGATCGTTATTCACGGAATTATGTAATGTCATCAAGACTGATTAAGCATGCCCATTCTGAAGTAAATCGATCCGATGACGGTAGTTAGAAAAACATGACTAAGTGAGAAATGTCAAATTAAGAAAAAATAATTAAAATAAAAAATAAATTACAAAATTCTTGTGTCATAAGAAATGCTGAAAATGACAGTTTTTCATTACTTAACGAGCTTTCATCCTCTTCCTTAAGTTGCTAAGCATAGATCTTTTTTTTTTTTTTTTCTAAAGTTTCTCTTGTTGGTTGTTTTACTACGATTTTTTTTCATTTTGAAAGCCACTTGCGGGTATTATTTTCCACCCCTCTGTTCTTCCCCTTCAAGGCTTATCGAGAAGAGTGGTGTTAGAGTTTTCCGCACCACTAATGTTTTTTTTTTCTCTCTATCCAATAACGAAAGAAAATATTTTAAGATACATTCGGTACTTTACTTAGAACGTTACTTCAATGTTATTTATGTTATTTTTCAAGCATAATAACTAATAAGATTTGTTCTGGAAATGATTATGTTAGAGTCTTGTCTAATATGATATTCAGATTTCAAAATGTGATTTTAGATCATCACAGATTCTAGCTGCCATAAAAATACTTTTAATAAAAAAATATGTAGAATGTAGAATGTTTCTTCGGTATTATTTGCGTTAAATTTATGTTTAATAAATAAAAAGATTTGTTTCCGGGAAAAAGAAACCGCTTGAATACGTTTAAGACGTTTACAATTTTTTTTTTTTTTTTTTTTAACTGAAGTTTTTATCTTACTATGATGAAATTCCTTTTTTATTTACAGAAAAGTGTTGTCGCGTAGAATGTTTTCTTTTAAATATTATTTTCAGTATTTTTCAAGCTTAATAAACAAAAGTTATCCAAAAATGTATATATTTTCAGGAAGACTTACGATGCGATATTATATAAGAAAAAAAATTGCCATTCTAGAAAACTGGCCTTTACTTTCTAGAAATATTTTTATGAGAATTTTTAAATATTACACCCGTTAGTTTTAAAGCATAATAAGTCTTGTTTTGGAATGAATTTGTTGATTTTGTCTCTAATATTTGTAGATGTGATTTTATGGAATTCTCAAATTTTGGACTTACTGTTGTAGTAAAATTTTGTAACCAAAAGTCTTTTACTTAGAAAATGTTTTTATATTGCTTCCATTATTTTTCAAGCAAAATAACAATAAACTATGTTTTAGGCATTAGTATATTTTAAGGGATAGTTGATATGAGTTTTCTGAACTGCAAATGTTTTTCTTTCTATCCAATAACGATAGAAAATATTTTTAGATACTTGGAGCGTTTCTTTAATGGTATTTATGTTATTTTCCAAGCATAATAACTAATGAGATTTCCTCTGGAAATGAATATGTTTTAAGAGATATTTATATAATATTTTGAAAATGTAATTTCAGATCATCACGAAATCTAGCTAGCTTATAGATACTTTTATCAAAAAATACGTATTACTTAGACTGTTACTTCGGTATTATTTGCGTTGTATTTAAGTATAATAAGTCGTAAGATTTGTTTTCGATGCTTTTTTTTTTCAGTATACTGCTTAGATTTTTATTTTTATTTTTATTTTTATTTATTTATTTATTTATTGCATTTTTCAAGTATAATAAATAAAAAGGATTCGACAATGAGCATATTTTCAGGGAGACTTTCGATATAATATTATATTTGAAAATAAAAATAGTTATTCTAGATAATTGGCAGAAATTTGATAAACATATTCTTTTTAATGAGAATTAATTAGAATGTTTTTGAATGTTACTCCTGTTATTTTTGAAGCATAAAAACTAATAACATTTGTTTTGAAATGAAGTCATTTGATTTTGTCTCTACTATTTATAGAAATGATTTTATTGAAATCTAAAATTTCGGACTTACTCTTGTAGTAAAACTTTACACCCAAGATGTTTTACTTAGATAGCCTTTAATATTACTTCCATTATTTTTCAAGCATAAAAGCAATGAAATGTGTTTTGGGCATTAGTACATTTTAACGGAGAGTTGATATGAGTTTTATGCACAGCAGATGTTTTTCTCTGTCTACCCCATAACGAAAGAAAATATTTTAAGATACATTCGGTACTTTACTTAGAACGTTTCTTCAATATTATTTATGTTATTTTTCAAGCATAATAACTAATAAGATTTATTCTGGAAATGAGCATGTTTTAAGAGAGACTTTTTTAATATGACGATTTATAACTCGGCGATGTAAAACTTGAAATTTTGCTATGCTTAGATTTTTTTAAAAATTGCAGAAAAATCGAAATTTATTATTTAAGTTGTTGTCTTTATCAATAGGACGTCAGAGTTACTCACGGACATGTTTTTACTTTTTTTATTTTTTTTATTTTAAATCGCTGACCAGGCCCCTACCTGCCGGGCTTTTGCCTAGCTTAATGGGTTGATACCTAGCAACGGGGCGAGGATTCGCCTGCTCTCAGCTTGGCGAAGATGTGTTTGTTAAATCTATAGGCCGACATGGCTTCAGTGCGTCTTGTTGCCTTAATTGCTTAATCTTAGTTCGCCGGTTGCTAATTGATTTTGGATGAGACGGTTCAGCACTGCGCAGGGTAGCGAAGTCATGCCAGACAGATGTGAGATGCTGGGATATTTACTACTTCCTCGCTGCATCGCTCATCCATACGTCATGCCATCACTACTCGAGTTGTCTCGTATTTTAGAACCTTGATCTGGTGACGAGACCTTCACCAGACTAGGCACCCCCAGAGGTGTAATTCACAGGTAACTTGGAGGACTTTACACCCACGACGGATTTTACATGCACCGGGCGAGCGTACATGATCGCCGCATCTGAAAAGGAATGGGGTTAGACATTTTATAACACTTTTAATACTAGAAACTAGGTGCTACATTTAGACTTTAATTACTATTACTTTACGTGGTTGCTTTTCTTAATTTACCTATACCTATAGTTCTACCCTACGATAATTTTAACTGAAACTAAATATTCTACAGGACATGTTTTTACTTCTGAATCGATAGGGAAACCCGCTTTATTTATTTTCATTAATAATCTTTATTGTTAAAAATACATTCTTGAAAAAAAAAATCCATTGGTTTCCTTTTCTTCTTTTTATTTAAAAAATCGAAATAAAACAGAGTTAAATAATTTATCGTTCTTTTTGCTTTTTATATGAATTTAATTAATAAAAACAATCATACTTGTGTAGTCTTATACAAAACAAAAAATCGATATTTTCAATCATAAATTACACTTTTTTTTAATTTCTGATTACGTAAAAAAGATTGGAGTTGAAAAACTCAAGCGAAACACTAATACAAACAAATTGTGTAAAAACTAATGGAATCTGTTTAAAATGGACAGAAAAATATATTTTATCTTACATTATTATGATCTATAAGCTATTCGGTCCTTTGCCGTTGGGATTTTCAAAAAATAAAAAAAAATAAAAATACTGCAGATAATCTGAAAAACCTACATTCTAAAAAGCCATCAATCAAGGGGTGGGGAAGAAAAAATAACAGCGAAATTGACTCCGAAGATTATTGTAAAAAATAACTGAAAAATAAAACACATATAAAAACACAGGAGCTTATAACAATAACACAGAAGTGGGGAAGTAAGGGAGACTAAATCAATGCCAATAAGTAGGTGGGTTCTCATAGGATATATCATGGGAGAGGGAAGAAGAAAAATTGACCGATGAAACAACGCATTCATCATTGGAATTACTTTTGTGTTGCGTAACCGTAGAAGTAAAAGTTTTAAGTTTTGTAGCGTATGAAAATTTGAACAAGTGACATATGTAAAAAATAATATATATTTGCGATATTTTATTTAAAATGCTGAATTAAATTTTGCATTAAATTTTGATCATGGATATATCATAGAAGAACGACGAAGAAAAATTGAACACATTCATCATTGGTATTATGTTTTGTGTTGCGTAACTGTAAAAGTGAAAAATTTTAAGTTTTGTAGTGTATGAAAATTTGAGTAACTGGCATATATGAAAAATTAATATGTATTTGAAATATTTCATTTATAATGTTGAATTAAATTTTGCATTAAATTTTGATCATGGATATCTGATAGGAGAAGTAAGAAGAAATATTGACAGATAAAGCAATACATTCATCATTGTAATTACTTGTAGGCAGCGTAATTGTAGAAATGAAAAGTTTTAAGTTTTGTAGTGTATGAAAATTTGAACAAGTTGCATACATGAAAAATTAATATGCATTTGCGATAATTTATTTAAAATGCTGAATTAAAAATTTAATAAATTTTTTATCTTGGATATATCATTATGATCTTGGATATTTTGATATTGGATAAATTAATACTAAGTATAATATCTGCAAAAAATTAATATAATTTTTTTAATTATTTTTCTCTTTTTATCAAAAGAAAAGCACCTGCGAAAGAAAGCTGCTAAGATTTTAATGTGTAGGATTATTATGTATCTTAGCAAAAAGGAAATTACAATTGTTGCACACTCATTTCTCCTTCAGAACTTGTGCTTATATTGACAGCTTTATGGCTTAAAATATAATAAAATATTTATTCAGATGTTTGTTCAATGTGTAAATTTTCATTATATAGCTTAAAAAATATCTTCAAAGCAACAGTTTACTCGTTAATGTTCAAAATATATTTGTCCTTATAACATTCCGAACAGGTGTGCAATATACATTTTTTAGATTTTACATTACAAGTAATAACAATTAACATCGTATTTCTTCTCAAAGGTGTCATTTAATATGCAGGGACTGATTTACAAATTTGGGGGCCCTGGTCACAGATGCTTATGCCCCCTTGAACCGATGCTTACAGCGGTCTTGAGTAAACAAAAATATATCATTGAAAGCGATAATTATTAAGATACCAATACTGACTTTAATAATTTTGTTATATTTAATTATTTTTTATAAATTTTCTTCTCAATATTTTAGCAATAAAAGTTTTTATAACATCCTCATAATCAATCTTTAGTGTTCTATCTCGCTGACGATTTTTCGATATCGGTTCCGAAAGTGAAAGTATCGTAATAAAAAAACCTGTAACAAAAATCGAAAAAAGTATAAAAACGGTCTTTGTAGAGATTGACCTCAACTATCCAAAGGAAAAAAATCTTTTTAAAATATTGAAATGTAAATGAGATATTAAAAAAATATTCTCCCTTAGAATTAATATTTGCGAGCGGGTGTTTTCGCGTGAGTGAAATGGTTATTTTTAAATGAAAAAAAAAAAAGATAAGCAGATTTTTTCATATTAATTTTGTTTTTTAATATTTAAAACTTCATCAGATTTTGGCCAATAATTGAAAAATCTTCAGTAGCATTTGGGGACCCCTGAAAATCGGTGGCCCTGGGCCCGTGCCCCGCATGCCCTGCCGGAAATCAGGCACTGTTAATATGTTTACAACATGATAAACACTAGCAAAACGAATGCAAATAATAGATTCATCTGAGTTAACCCATGTTTTCTAGTATTGACAAAATTTAGCCATTTAAAGTTTGTTTACAAAAAGCAAGAAAAAGTTACGCTATATATTTTTTCTATTTTTAAAACAAACGATTCTTTTAAAATTTTAATCTATTTTTTAAAGTAAATTTCGAAAAAAGATTCTATGTAAAATTAGCACATTAGAAAAACAGGTGGATTCTCAAGCTTATTTATTTTTTAAAAGAAGAAGGAGAAGGAGAAGAAGAAGAAGAAGAAGAATAGAGACACTCTTATGATAGGATAGTAATAACGCTGTGCTCACGTGGTTTGGTTGAACTCGTTTTTAACCCCAGTCATAAACAATATTTAGTCATTCAACTATAAAAAACTGGGGTTTGTTGACAATTAAAAAAATTTCAAATTTAATTAAAATTGAAAATCGTTGGATTCTCAAACTCATCTAATTTGAGGAAATTCGGAAAAACATTTTTTTTTCGTCATGCATTGCGGAAACTTCAACAGTTTTTTGTACTCTCAAGGGAAGTTCTCTAGCCACTTGTGGACAAGGCTGTTCTTTTTTCTTTCCACAGTGGATGGATGGCTTATCGAGTCACCTGCTGTTAGCTTTTTCCTTTCCCCTTAATGGCTTTTATTTCTTCAATGAAGTGAGAAATTTTCTTTAGGAATTGGATTTGTTTCGGGGAAGTGCTATTGTGTGTCGATTTTTCAAGTTGTTTCAGAGTAGGTGGAAAGAAAGTGTGCTTTCAGTGTATTTCCAACTCCAGTTCAGATTGATTTTTTCCTATACTTTCAGTTTAGAAAAGGTGAAAAAAGCTGTACGTGAAAATTTGCATGTAAATTATGACTTGTGGAGGAATATGAAATTTGGAATTTTTCGCATTCGAAAATTTACACTTACCACGTGGATTTTATCACAAATTTATGTAAAATCTTCACTTGTGGGCTTATGTTTGCAATAATGGATGACAATATTTATGTAATTATATTTGGTTTTGTATGAAACGCATTAATGTATATCTTATTTAATTATTTGTATGAATTGTGCATTTTTGATAAATATTTTTAATTATAATATGTAAAGATTAAATAATTGTGAGAGGGAAGAGCTATAACAATAAAACATAAATTTTAGTGCTGAAACCGAAATTTTCTTTAGGAATTGGATTTGTTTCGGGGAAGTGCTATTGTGTGTCGATTTTTCAAGTTGTTTGAGAGTAGGTGGAAAGGAAGTGTGCTTTCAGTGTATTTTCAACTCCAGTTCAGATTGATTTCTTCCTTATTTTCAGTTTAGAAAAGGTGAAAAAAGCTGTACGTGAAAATTTGCGTGTAATTTATGACTTGTGGAGGAATATGCAGTTTAGAATTTTTTGCATTCGAAAATTTACACTTACCACATGGATTTTATCACAAATTTATGTAAAATATTCGGGCTTATGTTTGCAATAGTGGACGCATAGGCGTAGAGTTATATGGGCTCGTGGGGCTTGAGCTTAAATACATTACTATAATGGACATTAATACTAAAATGGACACCTTTTTTTCCCTTTTAATATAAAAAAAAAAAGCTGTTAAGAAGTAAATAAAAAGAAGAAGCTGTTAAGTAGATTTAAGTTTAGGCTTTATTAACTAAACTGAAAAATGAGTTAAAGCAAATGATACAAATTACAAAATAGCAAATTAAAATAAGTTAACTTTTAATAGAAACCTGCCGAGATAACTTCATTTGCCTATGAAAGGAAGATGATAAGGAAGAACATAAAGGAGGAACATAATCTTATAATATACGTATGTGCATGAAATTCTCTGTTTTCATAAAATATAAACGCTTCTATAGAGAAAATTTTTATTTTTTGCATATTTTTGAAAATTGAGTTAAAAATATTTCATTAAAATGAAATTAATTTAGTTAGTGTAAAAAAAGAACAAATTTTGTTTTTAAACATTGCTTTTTAACACTTTCCAACCTAGTTGAAAAGTGTTTATGACTTCGGTTTGTCTGGCCGTATGGCCGTATGGCCGTCTGCCGTCTGGCCGTCTGCCGTCTGGCCGTCTGCCGTCTGGCCGTGCTCTAACTCCCGTAAATATGCTCGGATTGCTCTACAATTTTTATTATGTTATTGTCATTATCTATAGCATGTTCCCTATTTCAACTGAAGTGTGTAGCACTTATAGTTTTTTTTTACAGGGACACACAAAAGAGTTCCGTTACATTACGGTCTATGGGGAAAAATCATTTGCGGTTCATTTTAATGATGTTACACAATTTCCAACACATCGTAATTGATATATATCACTAAGGTGCCTTACAAGAAGCTTAATATGGAATAGGGTATGCATAGCACTTATAGTTACTTTACAGGGACAGTCAAAAGAATTCCGTTACATTACGTCTATGGAGAAAAATCGTCTGCGGTTTATTTAAATAATGTTTCACTATTTTAAACGCATTGAAATTTATATATATCCCTAAGGTGCATTACAAGAAGCTGACTACAGAATATTGTGTGTATAGCAGTTATCGTTCATTTACAGGGAAACACAAAAGAATTCTCTACTGTCTGTTAACAATAATTCCTGGAAGTGCGTTTTAAGTTACTAAACGCGATTTTAAATTTAACTCACTTTTTGTTTATTACGTTGTGTGTATAAATTCTGTAAATCATATACAGGGAAGCACAAAAGTTCGCAAACACATTTCCGTTTATTGACAGAAAGTTCAGAAGGAGAATTTTAAACTGTGCTACGCGTTTCTTAACTGAACTAAAATTTAGCATCCTATGTAGTATATATACAAATTTATAGATCATATACAGGGCTGAATAAAAGTATTCAGATATTTTTCCGAATATTGTATATGATAGAAATAAATGTTGGAAATTCCTGAAATTACGTTTTTAAATATGTTATGCGTTTTCCAAATTGTTTACTTCGATGTTATCTTTCAGCTTATTAAACGGTAATGATTTGTAAAATTATTTTGGAAGCGTTGGAAAGTGTTACATAATCTATGCTTGACGCATGATTTTTCGTTCTTGTTTTACATTATTTCAACTTCTCAAAACATTCCAAATAACTGTACACTGCTGTACAATTGCTAAGGACGAATCACAAATTGCAATGTAGCATAACATTAAGCGAGATATGAGGCCTAGTAGGATAAAGTATTGATGCCACACTGTTCAGACATTAGAATAAAGGACATTTATTGTTCTGGAAAATACAAAATGCTATGAAACATCTGAAAGAAAAAAAAATGTTCATTTGATGCTCACATACGGAGAAATGGAACAATGCATATGAAAGTCAGCAGGCACTTTAGAGAAAGGTGTCAGTACGGGACATGTCCACCGTAGAGTGTGATGCAACATTCTACTCGTCGTATCATACTTTGCACAACATTATCCAGCAGCTGTTGAGGCAATTTATCCCATTCCTTTGTCAGTGCACGGATGAGGATATTCTTGTTTGTTGGAGGATAGTTTCTACAAGCAAGTTGCTTCCCCAAACCATCCCAAACAATCTCAATGGTGTTTAGATCTGGAGAACGCGCTGGCCATACGGGGCGTTGAATACCCTCGATGTCTAGACAATCCTGAACAGCGAGTGTTCGATTACATGGTGCGTTGTTTTCCATGAAAACAAATTTATCACCGACAGCACCACGGAAAAGGCGAACATGAGGAAGTAGAACTTCATCAATGTATCGTTAGCCCGTCATAGTCCCAGTCACAACCACATGTAGGCGCGTGAGGCTATTGATCATGATGCCGGCCCATACCATGACACTGCATGTCGGATATCGGTCCCTTTCCTGGACGATAAGCAGTACCACTCTCACGCCAGATCACTTGGCGTCTACAATCCGATGACAGACTGAACCTACCCTCATCTGAGAATAGTACGCATGCCCAGTCCTGTTCAGTCCAGTTGCGATGCTCGCGACGCCATTGCAAACGGGCAGTACGCTGCGGTCTGGTCAATGGGACACACACAACAGGTCTGCGGGCATATAATCCTCTGTTCCTCAAGCGTCTGGCTACAGTTTTTCGGGAGATATGCTGCCCTGTGGCAGCAAGAAACTCATTTGCCACCTGCTGAGCTGTGGTGCGTCGGTTCCTTTTTACCAATAGGACAATGTATCTATCTCCTGCAGGCGTCGTACATTTAACACGACCTCCCCCGTGGCGCCTGCTAATCATTCCAGTAGTTTTAAATGATTTCCACAGCCGTGAAACAACGCTGTGGGCGATGTCGAGCTCCCAGGCAACATATGTTATTTTTCACCCTTATTCCATCTTTCCAATAATTCGGCCACGCATAAAATCATCTAGGAGGATAATCATCTATATCGGAAAGACATGCCGAAAATTTCAAGTTCGTCAATTAAGTCTTTCCTGTAAAACTTTGACTTGGAACAACAACTGTCCACGCACGTCAAATCCTTTAAAGCTCTTATCAGCGCTATTACGTGATGAACAGACGTGTAAAAGAAAATTTGCATACTCACATCTCTTCTTACTATACCCGCACTTATTACAATTTTCCATATTCTGCTTCCTTTAATTTTTTGGTTGCTATGGGAGATAGTATTATCCGTCCTTAGCAATTGTCCAGCAGTGTAAGTGTATTTTAAACAAAGAGGCTAATATATTTTAGCATACACCTATTAATGGAAGTAAAATTTCTCCTAAAAAGGTTATTTTACAAGATAAACTTTATTTTTTGTATAGTTCTAAAGAATGACTTAAATATAACTAATGAAAATAAAAGTGACTCCTTTACTGTAAAAAGGTTTATTTTGCTCAAACATTGCCCTGTTAAATTATTTCAAACTTAATATAATTCAAATAATTTTAAGGGTATTTAAAATGAAGAACCTAAAATATTTTTGTAATGCACGTACAAATGAAATTTCCCTGTTCACATAAATTGAAAACGTTTCCATACGTAATTTTTTGTTTTATGTTTAGTTCTGTCAAATATAACTAGTGAAAAATAAATTTATTGAATTGATGTAAAAAGACCCATTTTCCTCTAACATTAACCTCTTAAAATACTTCAAAATTAAGTCATTTCAAATAATTGTAAATATACTTAAAACGAAGATGCTGATATATTTTTGTAATGTACGTGTTAATGCAATTCCCGGTTCTCATGAAACAAAACAGTTTCCATATATATTTTTTTATTTTATGTTTAGTTCTGTCAAATATAAATAATGAAAAGGAAATTCATTCAATTGCTGTAAAAAGACCCATTTCCTTCAAACATTAGTCTCTTAAATTACTTCAAAATTATTTCAAATAATTGTAAATGTACTTAAAACGAAGATGCTGATATATTTTTGTAATGCACGTGTTAATGCAATTCCCGGTTCACATGAAACGACACCGTTTCATATTTATTTTATGTTTAGTTCTGTCAAATATAAATAATGAAAAGGAAATTCATTCAATTGCTGTAAAAAGACCCATTTCCTTCAAACATTAGTCTCTTAAATTACTTCAAAATTAAGTTATTTCAAATAATTGTAAATGTATTTAAAACGAAGATGCTGATATATTTTTGCAATGCATGTGTTAATGAAATTCGCTGTTCACATAAAACGAAACCATTTCCATAAAATTTTATTTTGTGTTTAGTTCTATCAAATTCAACTAATGAAAATAAATTTCTTTCAATTGCTGCAAAAAGACCCATTTCCCTCAAACATTAACTTCTTTAATTAATTCAAACTTAAAATACAGTGGAACTTCCATTTAACGAAGTCTTCATCGTTACACTTAAAAACTTCGTTATGAAGAAAATTCGTTAAATAGAAATTAACTTAAATTCATGAAATTTTTTCTTCAGATATGACAAACAGGTATTGGATTCAGAAGCTTTTGATTCAGTTTTAATTATGAAGCCGTCTTTTACAAAACATTTGTGTACGGTCGATGAAATCACGTCACATTCCCAAGCTTTGACCCAAGCTTTCATTAGCTCTGATACACAGAATCACAAACTAATGTTTTCACTGCATCGGCTTTTTTCTGCCTTTTTCGATAATGTACTTCAAGATTTTTTATTATTCCTTAGACTAATGATTGAAGTTTAGCTGTATTGGCAGGAACAAAAATAACTTTGATGTTCTTTGATTTGTATTTTGAAGGGCGTTCTTTTGAATGTACAAAGCAATTGTCTATCAGCAATGGTAGGTCAGAATGGTACCTGTCTGACTCTAAAAGATATTTTTTGTTTCAATGCATCTGACGCCATTGCGACATATCTTCTATATCATTGAAGGTAAAAAGGGGTTTTGACTTCCCCCAACTGCCAGCGCTGGAGTCTCGGAGTGGGAGAATAGTGATAACAAGTGTTTTTCTTAGTGTGAAAAAAAATTGTTTTATTTAGCACCAAGCAGAATGGAAGTTATTTAAATGTGTTCATTTTCATACAATCGAATCCGCTGAAATAAATTTGCATATCCTTCGAACAGCAATCGCTTAATTTGAATTCTGTACACGTACAAAAGTGGAATAAACTTCGTTATATAGAATATATTTTTCGTAATGTGGAGATTAATTTATATGCTAATGGTGTTCAAAGTCAAAGTTCTGCAGAAAATTTCGTTAAGTAGAAAACTTCGTTAAATAGGGACTTCGTTAAAGGGAAGTTCCACTGTATTTCAAACTGTATTTGAAAGGATGGTGCTGATATATTTTTGTAATGCACGTATTAATGAAATTCGCTGTTCACATAAAACAAAAACGTTTCCATGTATAAATTTTTATTTTATGCTTAGTTCTGAAAAATGGAAATTACATATTATAAAGCAAAAACATGTCAGACAGTAACGCTGACGGGGGCTGCATCTCACCAATAAATTTGTCTTTTACTTCAAAATTTTTATCTCCAAAATATCGCACTATTTAGATTTTTACACCGTCGAATTGGGAAAAAAAATCTTCTTTCAAATGCAAAATCCTTGAAATATGTATTTCAATTACTGTTTTTTTTTTTTTTTTTTTTTTAAATAATGTTCCAACATGGTTTTGAAAAAAAAAATTCTATTATTTCGTGCAGCCCGATTACGAAAGATTAATATGTTTCACTTAAAGCAATATAAATAGTTCAACGTTTGTTGACGAATAATATTCCATAACGAAATTAATATTTCATAAATAAATGAATAAGATAATAAAATAATATAAATAAAACACAATTGTAATAGACACGTAATCGCACTACACTGTTAAAAATTTCCAGTCATTTGACCGTTTTTGTAGAAAACGGTTACATAACCGTAATTTCACAATATTATGACAGTATTATTGCTCATTTTATGGTCAGAATATAGTTAAATTACGGTTATGTAACCGTTTTTTACAAAAATGGTCAAATGACTGGACAATGCTGCAAATTTGTAACAGTGTATGCGCTTATACCATTGAAATTATTTAAAAAAAAAAGGCTGCTGTAAGTAGCAAAAACTTTCGTGATTTCTTCGGCTATTAACTTCTGGCATGCGGCTAATATGAAAGTATCGCTAGTAAAAATTTCAAAATTTTATTTGAATACATTTTTTTTTTTTATATAAAAATACTTTTCCGTATTGTTATTGTGCAATCTAAAAAAATATATATAAAATGTAAAAAATCTATTAGAGTTTTCAACATAAAAATATATATACATGGTTTTTATCTATATTCTGTAATCCAGAAAGTCCGGATTGGAACCTCTAGTATAATTAATGAAAAGGAAATTCAATCAATTACTGTAAAAAGACTCATTTTTCTTAAACATTGCCTTCTTAAATTACTCCAAACTTCCAGAACATTTCAAATAACTGCCTTAGATCTATTTGTTTGAATCATGTTTACTCTGAGACATTTGAACTAAGACAAAAAAAAAAGCTGATATTCTTAGTAGTGTAATCAAGGTGAATTGATGCGTGGCAGTGTATAACTGCTTATTTTACTGTTTATTACTGTTAATTTTACGGTATAATACTGGCAGCTGGGATGCTAGTATTATACTCTAAAATCAACATTTTTTTTTTTTGCAGTGTAGCTCCTAATATGCGGCTGATACGCTATTCATAAATTTTAAAACTTTATTTAAATACATTTTTTTTCATATAAACATGATTTTTTTCATTGTTATTGGGCAATCTAAAAAAATTAAAAAATTTATTAGAATTTTCAACAGAAAATATATATACAAGATTTTTATCTATATTCTGTAATCCAGAAAGTCCTTATTGGAACCTCTAGTATAACTAATGAAAAGGAAATTCAATCAATTACTGTAAAAAGACTCATTTTTCTCAAACATTGCCTTCTTAAATTACTCCAAACTTCCAGAACATTTCAAATAACTGCTTTAGATCTATTTGTTTGAATCATGTTTACTCTGAGACATTTGAACTAAGACAAAAAAAAGGCTGATATTCTTAGAACTGTAATCAAGGTGAATTGTTATGGTCTTTCTCTTCAGCAAATGGGAACTCGTGATTCGAAACCCATTATCCCATAATGCGTTTTCGAATGCATTTAAGGGGGAATTCCCTGAAAACAATACAATCTCTTTCAAATGGAGATCATTGGACCTTGTGTGAATAATACTTTATTTTACTTAAGTTTTGTGGATTAAGGAAGTCCCTAATAAAATTTTGTGCTTTATTTTGATGTATGTAGTTGATTCAAATGATCACGAAGCACAGGGAAATACAATTTATTTTTATAAGTCGAAATTGCCGTACTCAGTCTTTACAATGCATGTAATATCGTTAGTTATTTTTCGCAAAGTTTCTGGCCTGAGTGTAGTTTGTAATAAAGTTTAAGCACTTTATTTTGATAAATGGGAGTGATTCAAAATTCAGGGAAGCAGATGCAAAAGCAATTTATTCTTAGAAGTTAAGGTTAGTCGATTTAAATATAAATGGAATATTACTTTAGCCTTCTGTAACTTATTGCTCTTTGGCATTTATAAGAATGGACTTTGATTTAACCTTTCATTAAAGTCAAATCTCAAAGAAAACGGAACGAATCACTTTAATTCATATTGGTTTTCATTCATTTGAAACATTTGGTTCTTTTTCAAGTCCTACTATTAGTTCACACTCTCCCTATATATATATTTATATACCTTGTTCAAATTTTCAATCGTTAATAAAATACTTTTTATTCATCCGCTCAAGTTCAAATAAATTTTTTTAAACTTGTAGTGGATATATTAATACAGTTTTTTCAAATATTAATTCCTTAATTAAATTAAATTAATTAATTTTAGTTTTTGCATCATAAAAAGCGACTAAAATAAGTAACAACGCTTAAGACAGCGGAATATCTAGTCATGGCGTAGTGGTCGGGACCTCCAGTTTAGTATACGGAAGATTGCGGGTTCGATTCTCATCATGGCAAGGTTTTTGTTATTTACACAAAACTCACTCAGAAATGCGAAAAAAGAAAAATCTGAAATATATCTAGGTTGTATATAAGTAGGAATTGGCTTTAATTTTTTTTATACATATTATTTGTTATATGTATCCTTATTAAAATGTCGCAATAGGTGTAATGTTGTGCTTTCAAATATCTGCCCACTTCTTTTACATTTATATTCTCTTAAACCTACACTGCACAATCTTTTACTTTCTTCTATGTTTACAAGAAGAAAGTATTGGATTTGTGAAAAAATTCAACTTCCGGTTTTCGGAGGATTTAAACTTTTTAGAGTTAACATGATTTGACTGTTTTTAAAAAATGTCTGTCTGTGACTCTGTCTGTCTGACTGTCTGTATGTGACAAAAATTGTGTGGGCGCTCTATCTCAAGAACTAAAGCACAGAATTTAATAAAACTTTAGATTCAGTTAGTTCCTGATACAAATTGATGCTGATTAGTGTTTGGTGTAATTCGCCTAACAGGTGGCACTGCTATGCTGCATTTTTCATGATTTTCATGATAGCTATATCTCAAGAACTAATTCACAGAATTTCATCAAACTTCAGATTCTGTTAGACCTTAACATAACTAGATGCTGGTTACGTTTTGGTGTAAACAACCCATGCGATGGCGCAATTATGCTACTTTTTTCATGATTTTCACGTTAGCTACATCTCAAGAACGAATGCACAGAATTTCATAAAACTTCACATTCAGTTAGGCGTTGACATAAGTTGGTGTTAATTAGGTTTTGGTGTAAATCTCCCAACAGATGGCGCTGCAATGCTGCATTTTTCTGGATTTACACGATTTTATCGATAGTCATATCTCAAGAACTAAGGCACGGAATTTAATAAAACTTTAGATTCAGTTAGACTTTGACATAATTTGGTGCTGATTTGTTTTTGGTGTATGAGAAACTTGCATAAAATAGAAGAACTTTTGGGATTGACACATCTGACTAGTTGCTTTTAAAAATATGTTTTTAAACTTATATTCAGAGTCAGATTACCAGACATTTTAAGAGAATTTTATCTTCTTATTTAATAACAGACTTATGTGATTAACATAAAAGAAATATTTTTAATTAAATAAATATAGTGATTGCTCAAAACAGAATGTATTTATTATTCTTGTTCCTTTATTTTCCCCCGCTAGTCTATAAATATTTAATGTCAGTACGCAAGCGGTTGTCGTTTGTAAACACTAGATTCATGGAAATGATCAAAACTAAGCATTTAACGCACAATTCTCGAGGATCAGTTGTTACAACATTTCTTATTCTTTACATGAGTTCATTGATTACTCCAAATTTGCTTCTCGTACACTCTCTCTATGATTATACATATAATTTAGATACTTCTAAAGTTAACTTGCCACCCGTTATGTATACTGATAACTGTAAAAAAGACAGGTAGATAAATCTAGGTTAATCTACGTAAATATAATATAACCACAAAAGAAAAGATACAATAAACTCTTCTGAGTAGCCAGAGTTTCGAAAAGTGTTCTTTATCCTTAGAAACCTGAAAAACCAATATCCTTTCAAAATTTAAAGAAGCATTTTAAACAAGTGGTGTGATCAAAGATCGCTCAAAGGGTTTCGTTTAATATTCCTTTCAAAACGTTTTATCTTTTCTTTAATAAATCCAAATAAATTTCATTTAGCAACCAAAAAAAAAAAAATAGACATGTTTTTTATAAAGTAAAAAATTACCGACCATTTTTTTTCTTTTTTTTCGAATATCTAAACCAGCCCGCTATTATATTCTGTCATAATAATATCTGTCATGCGAACTAAATGTGATATTTTAAAAAAATTATTTCAAAATTAAACATGTTGTACACCTTCAAAATGTTAAAATATGCGAATATTTCCATAATCGGATTTTTATCATAATTCAATACGTTTCGCAAACTCATATATTTACTATTCTCTATTACTCATATTGATACTCGATTTATATTATTCTCAAACATTTGAAACATTCGTTAAACTTCCAATATGACGTCAGATTTTCTTTTTAATTCTCTAATGACGTGATATTAATCTGCTTTGTGTACATACACATACTAATACTCCTTGTATTATTGAGAAATCTTTGAAAATGTCGTTTTATTACCACTATGACGTCAATCATTTTTATTTCATATTAATATATATATATTTTTTTTCAATTGGTAAAACTTATTATTTCATTTTCATATTTCACGTGGAAATCGTCTGATAGAAAATTAATTATTGTAGAAAGAATTTCATCGTGGATTTTTAATTTTTGGCATCTGCTATAACGAAAAATGTTTAAATGTAATAGGAAAAGGCTGTTAGAATTTTGGTTTTTTATCTCTATTTATTAAAATAATACGAATTTTTTCAAATTTTAATATTTTGAGCTTTTTATAGCTGATATTCAACTATATACACAAAGTTTCAACTCTGTAAGTTACATAGTTTCTGAGAATAGATCTGTGACAGACAGACAACGGAGCGGGAGTAATAGGGTTTCGTGAGATGAACGAAACCCTAAAAATAAAGTTTATTTTGGTTTCATTTGTGAAAGGTCTCCCAGTAGTTCTTATAGTGTATTAATAAAGTTTTTCAACCCGGTGTATAGAGTTTTAGAATGCTATCAATTTTCAGGTAGATCATTTCATATTCAACAAACATCTTTTACAGACGAACATGATAAATAAATAGCATTAAAAAAACATTAAAATAAAAAAAAATATATTGTTACTGCTGCGCAAATAAATTCAATTACGCAGCTGAAAATATGTGTTATTAATAATTGGTAACATCTTAAAATTCCGATATTCAGTTTGAGAAACTGATTAATACGCTATAAAAAGTACTCGAAAACTTTTCCGAAAATCAGTAATATCCGAAGATGCTTAATTTTAAATATGATTCTTTAAATCTCAAAATTATGTTGATACTTGAGGTTTCTAATAATAAAGAAAGCTTTTTGGAATTATGGGTAACTCGGAAGAGGTTATTGTATATTTTTGTTCATAGTTATATTATATATTTTTTCGCAAATTAAGACACATTTGTCTATTTTTGCAGTGTGTCTGAAACAAAGAAAAAAAATCATTTTCATGTGGTAACGTATTTTTTACTAACCCTGTACTTCTTTATATGTGTACGAAATGCTTGTAAATATCCTCATTTTTAAAACAAAATATTTCTAAAGAATCAAATTTGTTGAATTTTAATCTTCATTAACAAAAGTTTGAAACTAATTTATATTTAATATCCATATATTCAATAAAAGTAAGACGCGATATATTCCAAATATGTGTTGACGTATTTCGTTTATTGTCTAACTTAATTATAAAACTACATAATACTATTACAGTAAATCACGATTGAGAGTTCGGATTAAGAAAATGTTGTAAAAAACTTAATACTTTTTTTTGCAGTTGTGTCTGAAACAAAGAAAAAAAAATAATTTTCATGTGTTAACATAATTTTTATTAACCCTGTCCTTGTTTATATGTGTGCAAAATGCTTGTAAAAATCCCCATTTCTAAAATAAAATAAAATATTTCTAAATAATCAAAATTCTTGAATTTTATTCTTCATTAACAAAAATGTTGAACTGAATTTATATTTATTATCTATATATTCAATAAAAGTAAGACGCGATATATTCCATTTATGTGTTGACGTGTTTTTTTGTCTAACTTAATTATAAAATTACATCAAGCAGGGCGGTCGCTCTGCCAAGCCAAGCTTAAAAAAAAAAAAAAAAACGCCACACAAACAACGCCAAGAACTGAACTAGACCGCTACTGCTTATTTACAGGAATCAACTTCGCAATGTTAAATCGACAAAACATGCCAGATTAAAATATCAGATATATAATAAACCAAGCGTCGCCGAAATAAAAAACGAAAACTAGAAGAATCTAATGAAGAATTTCTTCAATTTAAGACCAAACTCATCTTCATAAGTGATTTATAAACAGAGATATAGATTTTTTTTAAAAACGTCGAGTTACTTAAAATGATCACTTTTTTCTTCGTCAAACTTTTTTTTTCAAACAACCTACAGACCTCAATATTCGGCAGAATAAAAAAAGGATTGCATTTTTGGACAAGTAATTACGTAATCTATGTGCTTTTATAAAATTCAGTGTAAAAAAATATTATATTCTATCCTTAATTAGCAAAAAACTGTTAATTAACTTGGCGATTAAAAAATTATGCCAAAACAGAGATAAAACCCGCCAACGACCATGTACCATCTGTATTAAAATAGCACAAATCAGTTACTGGTTATAATATAACCACATCAAATTTCATCTGCAAGTCAGCCATTTTCTTCTGAAGATATTTTTTTTTTTAAATAAAACTTCACAATTATAAGAACACATATTTTATCAAATAATTAAATATGACTGCAAACTGTGGCAGATGATTGTTTCTAACATGAATAAGTATGAGAAATTGCCGGTTACGAATATGGATCTGGGTAGCTCAGTCGCAGAGCGTCGGCATGGTACGCATAAGGTCCCAGGTTCGGGCCCAGGTCAATTTTTCACTCATGTTTGTTTAGTGTATTTAATTGTCTGATAAAATGCGTGTTCTTTTAAATATTGTAAAATAAAGTAATCAGACGTAGTGTTTATGCTTTAAAAATATTTTAAATATATAATTTACGTTTTTAGAAAGATCTTTAAAAATAAATTAGTTTTTGAGGGAAGATGCACCTTCTAAAATGTATACATTAAGAGTTATCGCCATTTAAAATTTCTTTCCAAACGTAAACAAAAATTTTGAAATGAATTAAATGTGATTCATTTATTTCTAAAAATAAAAAAACACGGTAAAGGACAGGCATTTCGTTCGCAGGAATACCTTTCACGTCATCTACTATATATACGAGGCTAGCGAAAAAGAAAGGCTACCGCGGTGCTTTACGCGTATCTTTTTTTACAGACCGCGGGATTCACGTGAGGCTCGAATCCACCAATGCAGGTGTACGAAAAGAGCATCACGTCACTCTAGCGGTCTGTAAAAAAAAAGATAAGTGGAACGCACCGCGGTAGCCTGTCTTTTTCGTTAGCCTCGCTATATATATAAAACACAAACGGAAATTTCGTTCCGTTCCTTTATAACTCGAAATCTGCTGAATGGAATTTGATGGAACTTGCACTGTTCGAGAGATAATTTTTCAGGGAAGGTTTTAGTATGTAATACAACGTTCTACGTATAATAGTTATCGAATTATGATAGAAAGTTCTGTTATTTTGGCCGAAAAGGTTACCATTGCTAATTTTTTGGCGATCATTACTGTTGCAGAAAGAAATGAAAAGGCTATACATCTCGAAAAATAAAAAAAAAACTGTTACTAATTTTATTTAAAAAAAAAAAAAAAAGAAAGAAAGAAAGAAAGAAAAAGAGTTTTGATGAGAGAATATTATAAAACGAAAATATTTAATTTAAACATGATTAGAAATGTTCATAATGATGCTTAAAACATTATTCAAGGGGCAAGATTTCTATTGAAACAAATTTGGCGATTTATCTTTTGTTTTTGGCGATTTTGATTTTACTTTTGACCCCAAACAATTTGATTTTAAGCCAAAAAGTGTCTTTTTTTGTTGCAGAAAGAATTGAAATGGCTATACATCTGGAAAAATAAAAGAAAAAACTGTTACTAATTTTATTTTTTTTAAAAAGAAAGAAAAGAAAAAAAAAGAAAAACAGTTTTGATGAGAGATTTTAGGCCAAAAGGTGTTTTTTTTTTCAAGTGTACGACTGCATTTTCGCAGTATTTTTTTTTTGGTACTTTTTGGTTAGCCGGGCGCCAGTGATATATATATATATATACACACATATATATACACATATATCTACACAAATACATGTATATACATATATATATATATATATATATATATATATTTATATATATATATATATGTGTGTGTGTGTGTGTGTGTGTGTGTGTGTGTGTGTGTGTGTGTTCATATATCACTGGTGCCCGGCTAACCGAAAAGTACCTTTTTTTATTCAAATGCAAACTATATTAATGGCAATATACTTCTATTTACTTCTACATATATGAAATTTCGTTCCGGCTGCTTATAACTCGAGTTCTGCTGAATGCATTTTCGTAGAACTTAAACTAAGATAATTTTTAAGGGAAGGTTTTAATGTATAACATATCGTTCTACGTAGCTTAGTTATATAATTATTCTGGGAAGTTCTATAATCAGATCAATCCGATTATGAAAGATTAGCCTTTTTAAAAGATTTTGCCGAATGTATTTCGATGGAACCTATACTGTTAAATAATTTTCTAGGGAACGTTTTATTATATAACGTTGCTTAGTTCTAGAATTATAGGGGGAAATTCGAAAATCGGGTGACCATTTTTTTTATCAAATAATAGCCTTTTCAATATTTGATTCCGATTATGAAAGATTAGCCTTCTAAAAAAGTTCTACTGAACGGATTTTGATGAGAATTGTATTGTTAGTTAGATGCTATTTCAGAAATGGTGTTAATGTACTATATATTGTCCTACGTTGCTTAGTCCAACAGTTATGTTTGAAGGTTATATAGTCAAGTGAACCCGATTCCGAAATATTAGCCTTTTTGATAGTTTTTACTGGGCGTATTTTTTGCGACTTGCATTGTTAAGTAGATAATTTGTAAGGATTGTTTTAGTATATTTTATATCGTTTTGTTGTTTTAGAATTATGTGGAAAAGTTCAATAATCAGATTATCAAAGATTAGCCTTTATAAAAACTTCTTCTGAATGGATTTTGTTAGTTAATTTGTTTGCATTGTTATTTCGATAATTTTTAGTGATGGTTTTAGTATATTGCATATAGTTTTATCATTGTTTAGCAAACCCTAACTGTAAATGACCAAATAAAAGAGTTTGTCCTTAACAGCTAAAATTTTGACTGCACATTAGAAAATATAATAGCGCAATCGCGTCATTTTTCAGTAATGTGGAAGGATATTCCACGTAAATATACAGATTGCTTTCAAATACAAGGTCAAATTAAACGATATATTTCGTTTGATTCAGGGTTCATTTGTAGAAGCCGACCAGCGCAGTGGGCGCAGCGGGCGTAGCTTGCTAGTTTTCCTATAAATTAATGAAATCCAGTTGTTAAATTATTTTTGTTTTAGAAGTGAAGTTTCCATTTAAATTTATTGTAACAGTACAATGTTTAATTGAATAAAATAAGGTAAATCTAAGAAATTGCTAAGAAATTCCAAACATGCACAGGGCAACGCAAAAAAATAAAATAAAATAATAATAAACAAAAAATAAAAAATTGATAAATAAATAAATAAATAAATAAAAATCAGCTTTCAGAAATTCTAAAAATTGTTCCGCTATTCATATTATGTATCTTCGGGGTCCATCCTCCCACTTTCAGCCCTCCCACCCAAAGGGGGCACTTTTCTAAATTTTGCCGACACCTCTCATGTGATATATCGTTGGAAAAGTCTGTGAACGCTTAATCATAATATGCAGGGGGGGGGGGGGTATTTTCTAAATTTTGCACATACCCCTCATGTGATACATCGTTGGAAAGGTCTGTGACCGCTTAATCCTATTATGCGTCTCCGGTGTTCATCCCCTCTTTTGCCCCCCAAGCGCGATTAGCTTTCACCACCAGGGGATGCTCTCCTATATCTGTTCCTACGAGTCGGATCACGACGGGGTATGGCTCATTCGACTCGACATCAATAGAGCTTTCCGATTTTAGTTCGTTTTTTCACCACCAGGGGGCACTTTTTTATCTCTGGTTCTATGGGCTAGATCACGACGGGGTACAGTTCATTCGACTCGACATCTATAGCCTTAACGATTTCAGTGCCCGAAGTTCATACAGAACAGATTGCGCTACCTGGTGGTGGAAGATGGGACTTGAGCGTGCGCAGCACGACTGCTATACGGTGCCGAAGGCAGCGGGGACCCGTGTCGGAAGTTCGTTTGTTAGAGGTTTATACTATTCGATGTGCAAATTAAGGGATTATCCGGTGCCGAAGACAGCGGAGAACCAGGTCGGAGGTTCGTTCGGTTCGAGGTTTATATTATTCGAGGTTTTACAAGATTCGAGGCCCCGATATAAATTAGGGGTCCGCTAGCGGGCGAAGCCAGCTAGTGCTAATAATAAAAGAGCGTGATATCACGTTTGATTTCAAATGCAGCGCTGACACGCTATGTACGTATTGCATTTTTATTCATTTCATCGATAAGTCAGTGATATTTTTTAACGGGGGATAACAAGTATTATAACAAGCCACATTTAGTATGTTGTTATTAGTTTAATTTAAAAATCTACTGGTATTTCTAGTTAACCTTTTAAACAATGACTGAAAGTAAAATGTAATTTTAAATTATTTCTCATGTTTAGATTATTTAAATTATGTTTATTCTGTTTTAAAAAAAAGAAATGATATCTACAAAAACAACTTTTCAAAAGTAAAAAAAAAGCCAAGCGTAAAAAAAAAAAAAAGTTGTGGCTAAAAAATGGTGTGATATCAAATTTCCAAGCTATTATATTACTTTTTTAACTTTTTTCCATTAAATAAGTTATCATATATATAAGTCGAGTGCCTACGTATATGTTAATAGAAATCGTTTTCTCCTGTACTAAATACATCCTAACGAGTTTCTGAAAATTCAATTTTTTTCAAATTATGCATGATGGGCTTGGCGGCCATCTTTTCATATTTCTAAGCACCCAAATTTCTAAAGTAAAAGCGTAATATGTTTGCAATGTAATATGTTTATAACAATTTCGAACTTCAGATTTTAACTACGGACAGATAAATTAGATAAGACTGATATTTTGAGAAATTGATTTTTACTAGTTTGAAATTATTAATTACTGTAAAAAATAAATCATAAGATGAATCTTTAAGATAAGTCATCATTATCTTAAGACACAATTTTCAGATCATACAAATCTATAAATGAAACGCTTAAAATATTTGCTTAAATAACAATTTTGAACTTCGGATTTTAACTACGGATTTGGATACATAGAATTTTGTGAATAATATGCAAAGATGGCCGCCAAGCCCATCATGCATAATTTGAAAAAAATTGAATTTTCAGAAACTCGTTAGGATGTATTTAGTACAGGAGAAAACGATTTCTATTAACATATACGTAGGCACTCGACTTATATATATGATAACTTATTTAATGGAAAAAAGTTAAAAAAGTAATATAATAGCTTGGAAATTTGATATCACACCATTTTTTAGCCACAACTTTTTTTTTTTTTTTACGCTTGGCTTTTTTTTTACTTTTGAAAAGTTGTTTTTGTAGATAATACTATTACAGTAAATAATGATTGACGGTTCAGATTAAAAAAATGTGGAAAAAAAGCTTTTTCTTTTTTTTTTTTTTTTTGCAGTTGTGATTGAAACAAAGAAAAAAAATTTTTCATTGGTTAACATAATTTTTTGTATTTCTGTACTTGTTTATATGTGTACAAAATGCTTGTAAAAATCTTCATTACTAAAACAAAATATTTCTAAACAATCAAAATTGTCGAATTTTAATCTTCATTAACAAAAATTTTGAACTGAATTCATATTTATTATCCATATATTCAATCAAAGTAAGACGCGATATATTCCAATTATGTGTTGACGTATTTTTTTGTATAACTTAATTATAAAACTACATAATACTATTACAGTAAATCATGATTGACAGTTCGGATTAAGAAAATGTTGGAAAAAAGCTTGATACTTTTTTTTTCAGTTGTGTCTGAAACAAAGAAAAAAAATTCATTTTCATGGGTTAACATAATTTTTAGTAACCCTGTACTTGTTTATATGTGTATAAAATGCTTGTAAAAATCCTCATTTCTAAAACAAAATATTTATAAATAATCAAAGTGCTTGAATTTTAATCTTCATTAACAAAAATTTTCAACCGAATTTATATTTATTATCCATATATTCAATAAAAGTAAGACGCGATATATTCCAATTATGTGTTGATGAATTTTTTTGTCTAACTTAATTATAAAACTACATAATACTATTACAGTAAATCATGATTGACAGTTCGGATTAAGAAAATGTTAAAAAAAAGCTTAATTCTTTTTCTTTGCTTTCATTTGCATATTTTCTTTAATGATAATAATGAAAAATGATTGAGCGATTAAAAAAAAAAATCTCCAGTTATAATACCCTGGAAATTTTGAAAGCAAAAATGGTCGGAAAGAAAAAAAATCTATCAAACATAGATACATAATTGTTTTTGATCAAGCATGTCATATTAAATTTCACTATTGTTTTCTTTTATTTTTTCTATGTCAATTAGACGTTTAACGTTGTTTTCCGTTTGAATGATTTCATTTATTGTCAATTATTTTTGGTAGAAGGATTTTAAATGCAGTTTTTTCGAAAGGCCGTTTTATCGCAGTTTATATTCCTTGTAAAAATTAATTGCGATAACTCTTACTTTATATTTATCAATTTGTTTCCTAGTAAAATAACAAAAAAAGTATTGTGGTTATTTGTTACATAAGTTTGCATGTACCAATTATTTAAAAATAATTTACCAGTTATTTAAAAAATAATTTCCCAATTATTTAAAAATAATTTCCCAATTATTTAAAAAATAATTTACTAATTATTTAAAAATAATTAAATACCTTATAACAGGTAAAAATATCTTATAACAGGTAAAATATTACAAGTAAAATTATATATTTCTCATAATTTAAAATAAAATATCATATCTACAGTGTGTACCAAAAATGACTGAAGGATTTTGAAAGTCAATTAAAAAAAAAAAAAAAGGAACGCGTGACAGAAATCTATCATTTTCGGCCTTATGTTTGGGAAACCAGGGAATTTTATCTCACAAATTTGCAAATTTAGTTAACATTTTTGCCAAATGATGGCTCTGAAGTATGTAAGAGCTGCAAAGAAATTGAATCCGTCACATCTTCATTCGGTATTTTGCTACTCAATCTGTTAGCGAGTGCTTTTGAAAGAGTATACACTATTGAAAATGGTTTATTCGTTGGTACATTGGGTATTTCTTGTTTTGGAGTATCACCGCCTGGAGCACAGCGTCATCTTTTGGCGAAAGTGTTAACTAAATTTGCAAATTTGTGGGATAAAATTCCCTGGTTTTCCAAACTTAAGGTTTGACTTGAGCTTTAACTTGAGCTTTCTTGAGTTAACCGAAGCTGTGGTAGTCACACGGTGAGAGGTCTGGGCTGTACGGGGGATGTCCGAGAACCTCCCAGCGGTATTGCCGTAGCAATGTGTGGCACGAGCCACATGTGGATGAGCATTATCATGCAAGGAGATTTTGCATTCAACGATAGATTTCACGAGCACTCACATTTTGCGCTGTTAAAAATTGCACGTCCGCGCGTTGGTACCGTTTGTATGCATCCATGATGCTAACGATGCCTTTTAACGGGCTCCCACGCTATCACACACATAACTGGAGGGATCTGACGATATCGTATACATTCCCAGCACTCTGCGCCCTCTATAGGAGCATGCACAATAATAGTTCTCTTCAAATGGCGGAATTATTACAGCAATGCCACTTTCATTTGGGCGACCCTTATACTTCAGTTCATACTTCAAATTTGCACAAATCACAAATATAAGGGTCTGTCTTTGAGTCACCATAATCATGGAGTATTATGAGATATTTGTATTCTATATAACCCAATACCGCTGGTTTGGACAAAAATTACTCTATGTTTATTGGTGGGAATCGCGAGCTAAAAAACGAGTTTTACATCATAAACTGGTAGTATTTCGGTGTTCACTACGTTTAATATCAATGTAAAAATATTGCTTTTAATAATGAATAAAAATCATAGAAAAATTATCTCCGGAAACTTTCTAAACACGAAAAACAATTATTTATGCACACAGCGCGTCCTGACGCTGACCGACTAAGTTCGCGCTTTGGGGGGAATTCTGGAAACTTTCTTAAGAAGTGTATAATATTGCCGCTTTGTGGCAGCACAATATCAAACAGAAACATTGGTATTCCATATTATCCGACTATTTCACAATAACCGAAGTTCCTTTATACTCATTTCCAAAACAAAATATTTCTAAGTAATTAAAATTGTTGCATTTAATTATTAATAAAATAACGTCTACAATCAACTTAAATTTGTTTACCATGCACTTTAAAAATATATATATATAAATAAATACGATAAATTCTAATTATGTGTGGTCGTTGTTTTTTATATTAATCTTCAATATAAAACTGCATAATTATATTATAATAATTTGTAAATGACATATCGGTTTAAGAAAACGCTGACAAAAGCTTAATTTTTTTTTTCATTTGCATAATTTCTTTAATGATAATAATGAGAAATGATAAAGCGATTAAAAAAAATCTTCTGAAATAATACCCTTGTAGCTTTCAAAGTAAAATTGTTCGATGTAAAAGAAAAACAAAATTAACCAAAATAGATACATAATTGCTTTTGATTAAACATGTCATATCAAATTTAAGTTTTATTTTGTTTTATCTTTTTTTCTGTAAATTATATTTTTTATGTACTATGTACTTTTATGTCTGAATGATTTCATTTATTTTCAATTATTTTTGGTAGAATGATTGTAAATGCATTGTTTTGGACAGGCAGTTTACCCCAACTTTTTTTTTCTTTTAATATTTTGCTGTTTTAATAATTGATTTCTAATGAAATAATGAAGCATAATAGTTCTCATTTTTTACATAAGGTAGTATGCCACAATTATTTTTAAATAATTAAATAAATGAATGCATATAGATAATATATTTTACGTATTGTCAATCAAGGGTATATATTACTATTATAGGAGATCATAATTGGCAGCCAGTCTTAATAATGTGCTGAAAAAACTTACATTCTCAAAAAACAATTAAAAAATAAATAAAAATCCGTTAAAAAACGTAAAAAGTACCCGGACTTAGAAAGTTGTAAAAACGTACAAAGTTGTCGGAACACCTTTATGAATGATAGAGATTTTTCCGTCTTTTGATTGGAGAATTTAAAGTAATTTTGATCTTAAATGTGTGACTTTTTCGTGTTTTAAGCGAAAAAGGATATACGTAAAAATTTCGTTTCTAATACGAAAAATTGCTACGCAGCACAGTTGCCGAAACACCCATGTGATTAGGGTGGATTTCATGTAATCTTTAGGGTACATTTTCTGCATTTTGGTGGCAAATAGAGAAATAAAAGCTGAAATTTTCGTTTTTTAGCCAAATTTAATCAACGGAAATAATCGTTCAATTCACGGCGTTGTTTCAAGAAAGTAATTCTAATTTTTTTGTAAACACTTTCCAACAAAGTTTAAAAGTTTTTATGAATTGGGTTTGTTTATCTGTCTGTCCATCTATCCGTCTGTCTGTCGTCTGTCTGTCGTCTGTCCGTACTCTAACTCGCGTAAATTACTCGGATTGCCCTGCAATTGATATATATTATTCAGGTTAACTATGACCTGTTCGGCATTGAAAATGAAATGTGTAGCATTTATAATTCATTTACAGGGACACTCGAAAGATTTCCGTTACATTACGACATATGGAGAAAAATCATTTGTGGTGTATTTTAATGATGTTAGTATATTTCAAACATGTGGAAATTGATATATATCACTGAGGTGCATTACAAGATGCTTACTATACATTATGGAGTGTATAACATTCATCGTTCATTTACAGGGACACACAAAAGAATTCGGTACAGTACTGTCTATGAACAATATTGCTGGAAGCGCATTTTCATTTGTGTTTTTAAATTTAACTAATTTTTTGCATAATGCTTTGTGTGTAAATTCTATAGATCATATACAGGGCTGCATAAAACTGCAGAGTAACATTATCGTTCATTCACCGAAATTGCCTAATGGAAATTTTCAACTAAGCTGTGCGGTTCTTAACTGAACTAAATTTTAGCATATTATGTAGATACAAATGTATTGGTAATATACAGGGCTGCACAGAAAAAATCCGAATATTTTTTCGATTATCAATAGTAGTTACTGAAACTGAGTTTTCAAATATGTGTTTTTCAAATTGTTTACTTAGATGTCACAATTCACCTTATTAAGCTACGAAGTTTTGTTATAGTGTTTCATAATCTATGCTTAACGCATGATTTATCGTTCTTGTTTTCTTTTCCAATTTGATATTTTTTAAATGATAATAAGGATTAAGAATAGGAAATAGTGAAGCGAAAAATAAAATTCTCAATTATGAAAGCTTTGACAAAAAATTACTCGATGTTAAAGAAAATCAAAACTAACTGATGTAGATACATAATTGTTTTTGATCAAGTATAATAAATTTTGATTTTGTATTCCTTTATCATTTCTCTGCCAATTAGATTTTTATGTAGCATTACATTTGAACCATTTCATTTATTTTTCATTATTTTTCGCATAAAGATTTTTTTTTTTTTTTTAAAGCTGTTTTATCATAGGTTATGGACTGTATAAAATTAGTTGTGATTACTATTACTTTGCTTTTAACAATATGTTTGCTACTAAAATATTGAAACATTTTACTTGCAATTTTTTATATAACATAATATGTCGCCATTATTTTTAAATAATTAACGAAATACTTTCATATAGATATGTGGTTTAGTAAAATGCTATTTTTAGGGTTTCGTTCATGTCACGAAACCCTATTGCTCCCGCTCCGTTGTCGTCTGTCACAGAGCCATTCTCGAAAACTGTGTAACTTACAGAGTTGAAACTTTGTGTATAAATCAGAATATCAGCTGCGAAGAGCTGAAAATATTAAAATTTGAAAAATTCGTATTATTTTAATAAATAGAGATAAAAAACCAAAATTCTAACAGCCTTTTTTATTAAATTTGAACATTTTTCCTTATAGCAGATGCCAAAAATTAAAAATCCATGATGAAATTCTATCTACAATAATTAATTTTCTATCAGACGATTTCCACGTGAAAAATAAAAATGAAATAAAAAGTTTCACCAATTGAAAAAAAAAAGATTAATATGAAATAAAAATGATTGACGTCATAGTGGTAATAAAACAGAAAGTTTTCTCAATAATACAAGGAGTATGAGTATGTGTGCATGTACACAAAGCAGATTAATTACACGTCATTAGAGAATTAAAAAGAAAATCTGACGTCATATCGCAAGTTTAACGGATTTTTCAAATGTTTCAGAATAATACAAAGCGAATATGAGTAATAGAGAATAGTAAATATATGAGTTTGAGGAACGTATTGAATCATGATAAAAACCCGATTATGGAAATATTCGCATATTTTAACATTTTGAAGGTGTACAACATGTTTAATTTTGATATTAATTTTTTTTTAAATATCGCATTTAGTCCACATGACAGATATTATTATGATAGAATATAATAGTGGGCTTCACCCGCTATCGGGCCGGTTCAGATATTCGAAAAACCAAGAAAAATAGACAGTTTTTTTTTTAGAAAATGAACTTTATTTGGAATTTTTAAAGAAAGTATAAAGTGTTTTGAAAGGAATATTAAACGAAACCCTTTGTGCGAACTTGGATCACACTTTCCCACTTGTTTTTAAGTCATAAGAGTTTATTTTAACTGTTTAAACGTAAATCTTTATTTTTGCAAAGAAAACAAAACTTTTAGCAAAGGGAAATTAATGACATTTTTATTGTAGTTTATTCCGGTTTCATTTATTTAAATGAATTTTAATAATTCTGAGACCCATTATTATTATTTTTTTTTTACATTCGTTTTATAATGAAATAATTTTGTAGTTACAATTTTATTTTTTTGAATTATATAACGCTTTCTTTATACATGAATGTAAATATCTAATTTTTTGAAGAAATTATCATTTTCAAACCAAAATATTACTAAGCAATTTATATTGTTTCAATTAATCTATATATATATATATATATATATATATATATATATATATATATATATATATATATATATATATATATATATGTTACGCTATCGTACGTGGCGCAGAAATCGCCATTATTTGTTAATTTTTTAAGGGCAACACCCGAATGAAACGCATCTCATTAGTTTGGTGCTGCCATCTACAGCAACAAAGCAGAACAAACAATGATTTCTTATACAATGTAAAATGTAAACAAAGCAATGATTTTTAAAAGGGATTTTAAGTAAAAAGGAAAAGTAAGTGTAATAATTTTCCCTGACCGTTTCATTTTTTAAATGTAACTGTTATACTTTTACTCTTATTTAAATTTTTAACAAGTTTTTAGAATAAATAAATATTATTCAGTCTTACTTTTTATGACGTCCACTCCACTGTTATATTTTTCAATATCAGTCTGCCCGGGCAACGCCGGGCGGATCAGATAGTTTTTCTTTAAAAATACAAATATTCTGCATAGAAGTTACACGTGTTTCTCCCATATTCTTTCAAAATAAATTCTGATTATGTGTGGACGTTATTTTTTTACTTAACTTAATTATACAAGCTACATAATACTATTATAATAAATTGTAATTGACGGTACGGATTAAAAGAAAATGCTGCAAAAAGCCTTATTCTAATTTTTTTTTCTTTTCATTTGCATATTTTCTTTAATGATAATAATGAAAAATGGTAAAGCGATGAAAAAAAAATATTTAGTCATAATACCATTCAAATTACTCGGTGTCAAGAAAAAACAAAACTTACAAATATAGATACATAATTGCTTTTGATCAGGCATGTCATATTAAATTTTATTTTTGTTTCCTTTTATCTTTTCTTCGTCAATTACATTTTTTAATGTCGTTTTACGTTTGGATGATTTCATTTATTTTCAATTATTTTTGGTAGAATAATTTTAAATGCATTTTTTTTTAAAGGCAGTATCTTTGTTTACGTACCTTATATAATTAATTGTGATAATTATTACTTTTTTTTTAAATGGTTCGTAATGAAATAATGTGTGAAATATTTTAATTTTTTACATTGGGTCGTATGGCGTAATTATTTTGTAAATAATCATGTAATTGCATGTAGTTGTTATCTATTGCATAATTTTAAATAAAGTGTTCATGTTTAAACAAGATATAAGATTCTTTTTTAATGGTTAAAAGTCAATTTGATTATATTTATTGGTGCATGATTTCTACAAAGAGAACTTTGTGAGGTGTTTATTCGAGCTTATGTTATATTATTTGGTTAATTTAAGTTTTAAATACATGGACGACGTACGGACTGCTCAATTTAGTGAAAAAATAGTTGTGTATTCCAAATTAATTACGTAATCAAGATCTGCACTTCATTTACCCTCCTCCCAAATATCCAAACATGTTCAAACAATGATTAAAGTTGAAGTTCGGAAATTTCCTGATCTCTTTTATTGTTTTTATTGGCAAGATACCACCGGCATACGGAATACGCTGCCGTGTATTTGTGCAATTTATTCTTTATAATTTCTTAATTAAATGATTATTACTATTATTTAATAAATGTGATGTCCATTATTTTTTTACTATTAGTAGACATTGAATTAAAGAAGAATAGTGTAAACAGTTTATATTTACGTTTTAAGAGAGACTGGCGTATGGAAAACGCTGCCATGTTTTTTTTTTTTTTTTTTTTTTTTTTTTGGTGTGTGTGTGTTTGTAATTTATTCAGTTTTCTTTCTTAATTAAATAATAGTTATTATTTAACAAATGTGCTGTCTATTACTTTTATACTATTACTAGACATTACATTGAAGAAGAATAGCGTAACAGGTTATATTTAGGTTTAAAGGAGATTTGCGTATGGAATACGCTGCCTGTGTATTTGTGTAATTTATTTAGTTTTTTTTTTTCTTAATTAAATTATTATTATTACTTTAAAAATGTGATGCCTATTACTTTTATACTATTAGTAGGCATTGCATTAAAGAACAATAACGTAAAAAGTTTATATTTAGGTTTTAAAAGGAATTGGCGTATGGAATACGCTGCCCGTGTGTTTGTGTAATTTATTCTTTATAATTTCTTAATTAAAGTATTATTATTATTTAATAAATGTGTTTTCTGTTACTTTTATACTATTATTAGACATTAAATTACAGAAGAATTGCGAAAAAGTTTATATTTAGGTTTTAAAGGGATTGGCGTATGGAATACGCCGCCCAATTCTTTGTGTATTTTATTCAGTTTTCCTTCTTAATTAACTTATTATTAATTAATTAATAAACGTGATGTCTATTACTTTTATACTATTGCTACATTAAAGAATAATAGCGTAAAATGTTTATATTTTGGGTTTAGCGTATGGTGTCAGCTCCCCGTATTTTTGTCACTACAAATCGTCTGTGTTATATTAATTGTAATTAAATTAGTCTCTATTTTTTATTCATTTAATATTATAGGCTTTTATACTGATACTGGAAATAGTATTAAGTAGTATATCATAAAATGTTAATAGTTAATCACAGAAAATTGTTATTTAGGGTTTAAAATGCCTTGGCGCATATAATACTCTATCCGTGCTTTAATGTTACTAAACACCGTCTGTGTCCTTAAAGTTTAATTGTAATAACTATATATATTTTTTTTACGTTTGTTTCAGAATGACATGATGTTGTAGTTGCAGTTTTCTTTTTAAATCACATAGCAATATTTTCAAATAATTAAGTAACTGATTGAACATAGTTGTTATATCTTGTTTGTTTTCTAAGAAAACTGTTTTATTAATAAAATAATGAGGATTTTGTTATACGTTTTATATTAATTTTTATTTATGTTCATTTCATCTGAACTATGTTAATCTTTTTACAAGTTTCTCATGTGTTTTTTTTTCGAAGCACTATCATATCACTTGTAAAATATGAATAATTATTTTCTTGATTTAAAATTTTAAAATTTATACATTTGTTTAAATTAATTGATACGTCACCGTACATTTGCGACTTTATCAAGAAAAGAAAAAAAAAGATATACCGTATATACTCGCGTATAAGTCGACCCCCAAACTTTTAAATGCAAATTCTGCAAAAAATCAAAAATCCGCGTATAAGTCGACCCCCTAAGTTTTTACTTCAATTTTGCATAAAATCAAGCCAAAGGTTTCACTTTCTAGACGCATTACAATGCGAAAAAGTGGTAAGTAACCCAAAAACAAATCAATGAAATATTTTTTTATGATAAATTATTGTTATTTGTATATTTTACATATTATTTTATTATTCTTACACATTAAAAGACAGAATTTTGGCAGTAATTGAAGATTTTTTTGTTGTTGTTTTAATTGACTCGCGTATAAGTCGACCCCTCCAATTTGCTTGCCGAAAATTGTCAGAAATTCCTCGACTTATACGCGAGTATATACGGTACGTATATTCTTAGAGGAAACTAACACCTTTAGAAAAATATTACTTTCCAAAAGTTCTATTCATTATTTTCCTTTAAGCAAATGATCAACAAATTTTAACAGTTAATATTTTGAACAATTCAAAATGTAAATTCTCATATTTATTCATTTTTAAAAGTTTTTAATTAGAGCGGCAGAGATAAATATATGTTTATTTAATTATTTCGATATGAGAAAATATTAACCAATTTTACCTTTTATTTGATTTAATTTTTCAAAAGCAGTAAATGTTTACATAAAACGAATATTATATGTTAAGTTTAGTTTTTTTAATAAACATTTTTTTTTACTTTTGTTATATTTTACTTGAAATAAATGAATCTGTTTGCTATTATAATTAAGAATGAAATATAATAGACAATATTTAGGAATTATGTTTGATTTATATTTGTTCCTTTTAACACATTAATTTTTAAATATTAATCTTTATCATCATCGCCATCGTCAACTGTTTTCATTCCACTGCTGGATATATCTCTCTTCCAGATTTTGTAATTGTTTCTTATATAGTGATTTGATATTGCAACTAACTCGAGCCATTTTTCTGATATTATCGCTCTGTCCTACCTGAGATCGTCTTCTCCCTCGTGGAAAATATCTAAGATACCACTGTGAAATGGTTCTACTCTATGTATTATCTTATCCTCTTTTAATGTGCCCAGCGCATTTCTTCTTTAACCGTTTAATTTTTTAGATGATTTAAGAAATTTTCGTCTGACTTCTGATCTGGGTTATTCTTTTTGCATCTCTTCTAGTTATGCCTAGCATACAATATCCTACCTGAGGGCATCTTCTCTCTCGTTGGAATTATCTAAGATACCACTGTGAAATGTTTCTACTCCATACATTATTTTCTTTCAATGTGCTCAGCGCATTTGTTCTTTAACCGTTTAATTTTCTAGATGATTTAAGAAATTTTCGTCTGACTTCTGATCTAAGTTATTCTTTTTAAATCCCTTCTAGTTATGCCTAGCATGCAATATCCTACTTGAGGTCGTCTTCTCTCTCGTTGGATTTATCTAAGATATTACTGTGAAATGTTTCTACTCTATATATTATCTTATTTTCTTTCAATATGCCCAGAGCATTTCTTCTTTAACCGTTTAATTTTCTAGATGATTTAAGAAATTTCCGTATGACTTCTCATCTAGGTTATTCTTTTTGTATCTCTTCCAGTTAGGCCTAGCATACAACATTTCGTACTTCGCAGTGCTGTTTGTAATCTCTACACTATTTGTTTTGTTTATGTATATGCTCCCCACTGCATAAGTTAGTGCTGGCAAAATCCATTGGTTAAACATTTTTCTTTTCAATTAAAGAGACGTTGCACTTTAAAATAATACTGTTATTTCTAAAAGCACCTGATTCATTTCTTATTCTTTTGTTGATTTCATTGACGATGCTGTTGCCCGATGTTATTTTCTGTCCAACATGCACAACATACAGTACTTGTCAAAAGCCTGAGTACATCGGTATATTTTAAGGAATTTTCAATTACACTGTACAATTACGAAATAAAACCTGCTTTATTGGCTTTGTTTACAATAACAACTGTTTAACAACAATGTTATAAACAACTGTTTTCACAATAAACAAACAAAGAAGTACTTGTTTTGACTTTTAGGCAAGTTAATTTAGGTAATTTTAAGTAGTCTGCTTTCATCGAAGTGACGACCCTTACCAGGATACATTATTACAGGTTTAAACGACTGTTCATGTTAGTAAACAAACAGCTAATGCAAAATTTTAGATGAAATGCCTACTATATGGCTATGTAGAGATGCAACTTCAGGGAATGCGGGCGAAGTACAATGATGAAATTACATCTCCAAGCGTAAAACTAATATTTTTATACATTTCTATCGCTTTCTCGGGATGAATCAGTAGGGAAAAAAATATTTTGTTATTTTTATCATATTCCCTTCATCACAAGTAACAAAATGTACGATAAACAAGCATATTTTCGGGGCGTGGTCAGACTTTTGGCAGGTACTGTAACTCAGCATTTCGCAGTGTTTGTTGAAGACAAACTTCTCCTTTATTTTATTCTTTTTCTTCTTTTTTATTTTTTGTTTTGGTTCTACAGAATTAAAATTCACCATAGTCTTTTATGAATTCCCTTTTTATTCCAGTTTTGTGATGACTTCTTTCAAATCTCCTAACATCAGTTCCAATTCTACAGAAAAGTTATTGAAAATAAAATTGTCTTGGGTGTTCTCAATTTACTCAAATTATTTTATTTCCCCAATCATTTCCAATGCATATTCTCATATGCATATCATTGTATATGAAATAATTATGTCTCTAAGCGTAAAACTAATTTTTTATGCACGTCTATCGCTTTTCTTGGTTGGATCAATAGGAAAACAATATAGTTTGTTCTTTTTATCATACTACCTTCATAGACAAGTATCACAATGTACGATAAACAAGCCTCTTTTCGGGGCGTGGTCAGACTTGACAGGTACTGTAACTCTACACTTCGCAGTGTTTGTTGAAGACTATCTTCTTCTCTTTATTCTTCTTCTCCTTTTTTATTTTTTGTTCTCTACAGAATTAAAATTAACCATAATCTTTTACAAATTCCCTTTTTATTCCAGTTTTGTAATGACTTCTTTCAAATCTCCTAACATCAGTTCCAATTCTACAGAAAAGTTATTGAAAATAAAATTGTCTTGTGTGTTCTCGATGTACTCTAGATCCTTTGTTTTCCCGATCATTTCCAATGCATATTTTCATATGCATTTCATTGTATATGAAATAAAACACAAATATTTTTCACAAAAAAAAGACACTATAAATGTATATTCTTTTCCAATGACTCTTTTTATTCACTTTCGATTGAAGCAAATAATCTACCAATTTAAAACATTTGTCAGCATTTGTTATCAAAAGCAATAACTGTTTGTTAGCAATAAATATTCATAAGTTAAATTTTATTTCTCGCCAGCATTTTATTAAATTTTTTCTTTATGCTTAGTCAAGAGCACAAAACAAGAAAATATATATTCTATAGAATACAACTAGAGAAATAAATCTTATTTGACAGCCTGGTTTAATAAAATGCAAAGAAATAGATACTTTCTTTAATTACATATTTTTTTCTTTGTACGTACCGAAATTCCTGAACAAAAAATAAACGGACAGCACTTATTTATTTATATAACAATGTATGTATTATGATATTTATTTTTTTAACGTTTACCATTTTAGAAATATGTTTTAAAAAAAGATTTAGAAAGCTAAAAGGAAATAAATAAGACTAGATTATTGCTTTGGATTAAGTTTGTTGTATTATATTATTTATTATTATTATTACTATTACAATCTCAATCTCATCATTTTTCGTAGTTTCAAGTCTGTACAGGGTTCTTCATAAGGCTTTTATTTTTCAAAAAATAAACAAACAAAAAAAAAGATAGTGATAGATTGTTTATTGAATCATCAAACAGAGAAATGTTTGCCACATATTTGATGGGGAAAACATACATTTTCAACTAATTTTGAAGATGATATCGATCAAATGTTTAACTTTACGAGAAATGAATAGCGGTGAAGATTTATGAACTAGTCAACTTATTACAGTGCTTGGGATTTACTTGTGTATGGGTTTAATTTTACATCGGCGTGAAAAATTTACGCACACACTAAGGTCAAGAGTTTCCAAAAGTTCGAAAAGGTTCTTAGCAGCGAAAAGTTCAACTGATCATGTCAACAACCTGATTTACTGTTGCCATAGTATAGGGTGTACAAATGCAGCCAGATCTTCTTGAAAATATTAATCTTTATACTTAAGCAGTATGTATCAAATAGCGCATCTATAACATTGTTATTTTATTTAAGGGAACTTTTCCATTCAGACCAAACCGAAACGCCGAAATTGCCACACATCAACAATCACACACTTATCATTCCTCAAATACCTCTCCAAGGCAAATATTTAATGCCTACCGCTCCACGCAACTAAAGAGGCATAGTTTGTGTTGCTCAAAGACAGATAACTCGAGTAGCGTCTGCGAGTACAGAGTGCACAAAGACGAATCCATAGCGGATACATATCCTTATATTGGGGCCACGTGCCTACTTAAGTCTTTCTATCTATCATATACTCTAATGGCGCCCGATGCATGTAAAATTTGTCGTGGGTGTAAAGTCCTCCACCTGTGAATTACACCTATGGGTGTGCCCAATCAGGTGAAGGTCTCGTCACCAGATCAAGGTTCTAAATTACGAGACCAACTCGAGTAACGATGGCATGACGTATGGATGAGCGATGCAGCAAGGAATTAGTAAATATCCCAGCATCTCACTTGCTACATTGCGCAGTGCTGAACCGTCTCATCCAAAATAAATTAGCAACTGCCCAACTAAGAAAAAACAATTAAAGCAACAAAACGCTCTGAAGCCACGTCGGCCTATAGACTTATCAAACACATCTTCGCTAAGCAGAGACCAGGCAAATCCAAACCCCGTTAAGCTGGGCAAAAGCCTGGCAGGTAGGGGCCTGGTCAACAGTCTAAAAAAAAGTATCTTTATCTGAATAAGAGAGAGTGGGATAGGTCTATATTGAGGAAAATAGACAAACCGACCAATAGATAAAGTTGATAGACATCGAGATAAGATCCTGATAAATACACGTTTTATCAAACTTCTATATATTAGGCCACACACGCACACACATTTATATCTGTATTATCTTCCCATATTAACTTCGTTTGCACAAAAGTTAAACTTTTGTGCTGTTTCCATGAATTTCAAAATATTATGCGTCAAATATATTACATTCAATAATGAATGTATATTGACTGAATTGAGCGAAAAAATATTAAATTTCTATATTTCAGTTACTTATTTCCATATTAAGCAAATGATCAACCAATTTAAACCGTTTTGTTTGAATTACTTTTCAAGTAGAAATAACTGTTTGTTGAGAATAAATATTCATGAGTTAAATTTTATCAATATTTCTTTCCAGAATTTATTTTCTTTATTCTTTTGTGCTCAGTCAACAGTTTTACAGAGTAACAAAAATATCCATTCAGTAAAAGAAACCCAGTGAAATAAATCTTATTTGACAGCGTGGTTTATTAAAGTGCAAAGAAATAGCTACTTTCTTTAATTACTTGTTTTAAGCCGTCATCAAATTTTCTTTTTGTTGGTTGCGCGGAATAAAAGAATAAAGTATATGGTTTTATGTCTGGTAATCAGCTTACACTTGAGGAAATGGGTAATGTGGAAAAAACAGGCTAAAATGTAAAAGGAATATAAATTGCACTAGATGATGTCGGCTTTAGATATGTTGTAATATTTTCATTTCTCTCATTTTATTATTTCGTATTGGTTTATTTAAATTAAATTTTTTGTGGTCATTTCGTATGAGTATGTAGTTTAATAAAATATTCATTCGATATTTTAGAAACTTTGTAAAATTCCTTCAACAGAAAATAGTGAAGAAATTGTTTTATATTGTTTTTTAATTTTGTTTTAAGTCGGCTTTTCAGCCGTGATACAACGGTAAGATTAATTTATTTTAGATATTTAGTAATGAAGGTTTATACCTTGAAAAATAGCTTTGAAATTGTTAAGTTATTGAGAAAATTGAATTTTAATTAAATTCTCCAAAGTTACTTCAATAAAGCAGCAATATTAAAATAATCTCATTCTACTAAAGTAAACATTATATTCTTTTTAAGAAAATGATATCTATAATTACTGTTTTAATGGTATAATGAATAATTCTTGGTATAATACCCATGGAAAAAGGGATGAGAAAGTATTTTGTATCATGTGAGTGAAAAAATAATCCTTTGCATTAGACATTTGGCCAGGCTTAATATAAATGATATCGTACCGACGTGAAAAAGAGAGCAACGTGAGTTTATAAATTAAAATATAATTTACATAGTTTACAATGCGAGTTTATAAATTATAAATATATTAAAATTTTCCATGTTTCTTTTTCTCGAAAAAATACTAAATAGGAAAAATTGGAAAAATAACAATGATTTAAAACGGATTTTCTTCAAAATGAAACAATATAATTAAAAGTAAGTAGTTTGCTTAAACTTTCCATGTGGTTAAGATACATATCATATATATTATTTCTCCTGTCAACATCCCTTTTTCTAAGAAAATATGAAACGCAGAACAACGAATGAGATACCATATGAAAGGTTTTAGAACTGGCTTCTGACATAGCCCACTTAACAGTTCGTTAAAACATGTTTTTGATCAAAATTTGCTGAAAATTAAAAATTAAATCGGCATTGTTTTCATAAAAGAAATGAAAGGTTTTCCTGAAATTAGTGTTGCCAAAAAAATAAAATACCACATTATATGATGCTCAGCAATTATTATAAAAAACACCGCACGGGTTTATTTTATATTTATGATTAAAAAGTGAAATTGAAATGTTTAGATTTATATTTCTAAGTCCTATGTTTTTCCCGAAGCGGATGACGTCATCCTCTAATGCAGTTAAAATACGATTGTTAATTTTTTTTCTCGCGCGTGCCTTTAGCAATCTTGGATCAGTTTTTACTCTAACTTTGATGGAATACATTAGATGATATTCTGGCTTGACTAACAACTAAATGTTGTTTGCAGATATTTTTATCATTGCTTTTTCTTTAGAAGTTTAAACCTGCATCTAATACATATTACATACTGACAAAAAATGGTACTTCTCTACTATCCCGTCGCTACTTTTCATAACAAAAAACTATCGTCAAATAAACGGGAGAACGTTGCCATTGGAATATCAAAATAAATAAAATATAAGAATTTAAGGACACGATTGTTATTTTAATTAATGAAATAACTAATAAATCAGTAAAACATAATAAAAAATACAGGTAAATGTCGAATTAAAAATCACTTGATGACGTAACAAACACGTATAATGCTTCTGACATCAAGTAAATGGGACTGCATTTTTGGCGTTTAATCTTACAATTTGGCAATAGTTTTTTGTTATGAAAAGTGGTCGACGGCATAATAGAGAAGTACCTAAAAAATATTCGATTTCAGTGCGAAATCCTCGCACGGGTCCTCTGGTGGTAGTATATAGACATAATATTCCGTAATAATAATAATAATAATAATAATAATAATAATATTTATATTTTAATAATAATAACAATAATAATGAAATAATAATAATAATATTTATATTTTAATAATAATAACAATAATAATGAAATAATAATAATAATATTGATATTTATAATAATAATATATATATAATAATAATAGTAATAATAATAATTATTATTATTGTTATTATAATAACTTAATAATAAAATGATAATAATGATAATAATAATTATGATAATATTTATAATAATAATAATAATAATAATAATAATAATAATAATAAAATTAATATTTTTAATAATAGTGTAATAATAAAAATGATAACAATAATGATAATAATATTTATAATAACAACAACAATAATAATAATAATAAATAATAATAATGTTGTTAAAAATCATTATTATTAATCTAACAAGGATTTTACAATTTTTTTAATTTATTAAGACCTGTTGAAAACTATCATTATATATTTTTTTAACTATAACTAAAATTATTGTTTGAAGTATTGCACTTCTTTGTGATACTCAACTATTTTAAACAAACAAATATTTTTTATCTGTTTGTATGGCTAAAGTACTTATATAAATAACAGAATTGACAACGAGTTTTTAACAAAAACAAAAACAAAAACAATTCTTATTTTCTTGAAATAAAATTTAATTTTTAAAAGAATATTTCGAAATGCACATATGTAACATTCAATAATTCAATAACATGCTATTTATTTGAAAATGCATCTTGAAAAAAAAAAGGAAAAGTTAAGTATTAAAAATGAATATTTGAAACTATTCACATGGTTAAAATAATTTTATTAGTTAAAGAAAACAACATACGTCTTCTGAAAGAATAAATTTCACGAATGAAATTCCGCATTGATACATTTTTAAAACCTTTCCGATTCTTAAATTAAAATTTTTATTTCATTGTGTTAAAGAAGATCATAGCAAACATCCTGCTACATATGATACAGAAGAAATATATATAATAAATTCCTATGTCGCTCTCCAGAAAATGGAAGTTTTTTTATGAATCTTTTCTTCTGCATGTTTTTCGTGTATTTTATTCCCAGGATGAAATGCATAAATCTAGATTCAAATGTAAAAATATATATTTGCTATACTCTTGAGATTACACTTTTTCCCCGGCAAAAATATACGCGAAATATTCAGACGCATTTTATTTATTCTTTCAGCTGTTTATTTCCTTTAGAGTTTATGTTTTTGAATTCTTCATCAGGAAATTAACATTTGAGGCTCTTATTTTTGTTGTCGTTGTTGTTTACTTTTGAGACTTTTATTGACACTTGAAATGCCGATTTTTACTCTGATATTTTATTTCATTATTACTGAAGCATTCATCTGTGAATTAAATATAATATATATATATATTTTTTTTTTTTTTTTTTTTTTTTTTTTTTTTTTGCGTTTCTTTATTTTTTTCGTATCGTGTATGTTGCAGATATTCCAAAGGCTCTACTGATAAAGGTGAAGTAAAAGACAACCGTTTTATTGGCAGATTTATTTTGCGAGTAGGAATAGATAAAATAAATAAAGGATTCTTAATTTTTTTTTTTTTTTTAAGTGACTTTTATAAATAATATAATACAATCACTTGTTAACTTTAAATTAAAGTCTAATAATGATTAAAGTGATAAAAAACGTAACACGGAATATTTAAAATACCTTTTTAATGTAGATTACATATGTTTCGTTCACACTATCGGTGACATCTTCGGATCTAAATGATAAATACTATATTCTCGCATATTTGTGAAAATGGTAAACATAAACCAAGAGATCGCATGTCCAAGGCTAGCAGGTGCTTAAATTGGCCAAACTGGGAAACGTGAAAATTATTATTTGTTTTTATTTTTATTGCTTTTTCAATCTATCAATCATCGCGTGCCAAATTTTAGCTAATTCAAAGGAAGCGGCTTCGTTGCAAATGCACTTCCCCACTGCTTTATCCAGACAATATAGAAAGAAGCAGTTGCAGATTGATTTCAAGAATAGTAAAATAATTTTTCAATCAAGAGATTATTTCCCATCCATTATCCGAGAATCTATAGAATATATTTGCGAAATAATTGCATATGTAACGAAGCCGCTTCCTTTGAATTAGCTAAAATTTGGCACGCGATGAACGACAGATTGAAAAAGCAATAAAAATAAAAACAAATAATAATTTTCACGTTTCCCAGTTTGGCCAATTTAAGCACCTGCTAGCCTTTGACATGTGAACTCTTGGTTTATGTTTACCATTTTCAAAAATATGCGAGAATATAGTATTTATCATTTAGATCCGAAGATGTCACCGATAGTGTGAACGAAACATATGTAATCTACATTAAAAATGTATCTTAAATATTCCGTGTAATGTTTTTTATCACTTTTAGCATTATTAGACTTTAATTTAAAGTGACTTTATGTTAATTTTCCTTAAAAGCTGTCGTTTTGGGGTAATACCTGCTTTCCAAAAAATTATATACTTGAGATTAAACTTTTCCCCTAAACGCAAAATATTCAGACTCTGTTTTATTTATTCTTTCAGCTGTTTATTTCCTTTAGAGATTCTGTTTTTGAATTCTTCATCAAGAAATTAACATTTGAGACTTTTTTCTTTTGTTGTTGCTGTTGCTGTTGTTTACTTTTGAGACTTTTATTGACACTTGAAATGCCGATTGTTACTCTGATATTTATTTTCATTATTACTGAAGACTTCATCTGTGAATATATATATATATATATATATTTATTTATTTATTGGCAGATTTATTTTGCGAGTAGGAATAGATAAAATGAATAGAGACTTCTTATTTTTTTAAAAATGACTTTTATGTTAATTCTCCCGTAAAAGCTGTCGTTTTGGGGGACTACCTGCTTTTCAAAAAGTTATACACTTGAGATTAAACTTTTTCCCTAAACGCAAAATATTCAGACTCATTTTATTTATTCTTTCAGCTGTTTATTTCCTTTAGAATTCCTGTTTTTGAATTCTTCATCAGGAAATTAATATCTGAGGCAGTTTTTTTTTATTGTTGTTGTTGTTTACTTTTGAGACATTTATTGACACTTCAAATGTTGATTATTGCTCTAATATTCCATTTTATTTATTTTTTCTTAAGCATTCATCTGTGAATTGCATATTCTAATTATTTTGCGTATCGTGTAAATATTTTAAAGTTTGTTGGCGATATTCCAGAGGCTCTGTTGATAAAGGTGAAGAAAAAGACAACAGCTTTATTGGTAGATGCTTTATACGAGCGAGAATAGTTAAGATAAATAAGGTTTTTTTTAATTTAAAAAATTATTTTTATGCTAATTTTCTCTTAAAATCCGTCGTTTTTCGGTATCGGCGTTGCACAAGGTACATGTCCTTCAAATTATATAATTTCAGAAGCTGTGCTTCAGGCATAAAAAAAGTGTCTTGATTCAAATATAAAAATATGTATTTCTCATACACTTGACATTAAACTTTTTCTATACAAAAATATCCACGTAGTATTCAGGCGTGATTTATTCATTCTTTCAGCTGTTTATTTCCTTTACAGTTTCTGTTTCTGAATTCTTCAGCAGGAAATTAATATTTGAGGTTTTTGTTGAGGCTTTTGTTATTGTTGTTTACTTTTGAGACTTTTATTGACACTGTAAATGCCAATTGTTACTCTGATATTTCCTTTTATTATTACTGTAGCATTCAACTGTGAATTGAGAATTATAATTTTTTTGCGTATCGTGTAAACATTTTTGAAGTTTCTTGCAGAAATTTTAGCAATTCTACTGATAAACATGAAGAAAAAAACAATTGCTTTTTTGGCAGATTTATTTTACGAGTAGGAACAGATAAAATGAATAAAGGCTTCTTAATTTTAAAAAAATTACTTTTATGTTAATTTACCCATAAAAGCTCTCGTTTTATGGTACCTTCTTTCCAAAAGTACCATTTTCCCTTAAACGTGAAATATTCAGACACATTTTTTTTTATTCTTTCAGATTTTTATTTCATTTAGAGTTTCTGTATTGGAATTCTTCAACAGGAAATTAACATTTGAGGCTTTTTTCGTGTTGTTGTTTATTTTTGAGACTTTTATTAACACTTTAAACGCTGATTATTATTCATTTTATTATTTCTTAAGCATTCATCTGTGAATTGAATATTATATATATTTTTTTCTATATCATGTAAACATTTTTGAAATTTGTTGCAGATATTCCAAAGACTCAATTGATAAACCTAAAGGAAAATGCAAATTCTTTGTTGGCAGATGTATTTTATAATCAAGAGTAATTAAGATAAATAAAGGCGTTTTAATTAAAAAATGATTTTAATCGAATTTTCCACTAAAAGAAGTCGATACCCGTGCGTCGCAAAAGGTGATTATTTTGGAAATATCATGATTTTAGAGGTAATGATTGAGGGATAAGATGCGTAACTCTAGATTCAAATGTAAACATATATGTTTGTAATACACTTGAAATTAAAGTTTTTCCGTAGAAAAATATGCGCGAAATATACAGACATGTTTTATTTTTCCTTTCAGTTGTTTATTTCAATTGCTACATTTTTGTTGTTTCAATTTTTGAGTTCTTCATCAGGAAATTAACATTTGAAGTTTGTGTTTTGTTTTTTATTTATGAGACTTTTATTAACACTTAAAATGACCATTATTACGCAAATATTTTGCTTAATTATTTCTTAAGAATTTATCTGTGAATTGAATACTATAAACTTTTTGCGTATCATGCAAGTTTTTTTAATTTCCTTTCAGATTTTTTTCAGACTATACCAATAAATATAAATGAAAATAAAACTATCTTGGTGGCAAATTTATTTTATGCACTAGACTAGTAATTTTTTTAAATACTTTTCAGTAGATTTAAAAAAGTCTTTTCGTAAGTTGAATTAATTTGGTATTTATTATATTTTTCTTAAGGATTCAAATAATACAAACTCCACCGTCTCAACTATATTTTATAAAACAAAATTATTTAAAATGTATTATTCTCATGAATTAAATTAATTTTTCTTTTACTTTAATTGAAATGATTTAAAATTTTGTTTATTTACGATATTTTTAGTCTTGCAAGCAAATTTCGTAAATGGTAATCTATTATCTAAAAAAAAAAGAAATATATAGTCTAGGAAACTCAGTTAATGCAACCAGTTGAAGAAATTAAACAGAATAATGTAATGAAAGACAACTCAACAATTTAAAACAAATAATTTATTTGTACTTCGATATGTTACTTGAAATGATGATTTTTCTTTTGTGTAATCAATTGGATTTTCAATGCCTTTCGAGATTTTGATTAGCTTGCAGTTTTTGCGAACAAACAAATGGTTTTGAATAGAAGTTAATGATTAATGAAAAATGTCGTATACGAAACTCAGTTAATACAATCAGTTGAAGAAAGGAAACAGAATAATGTAATGGAATAGAACTAAAAAATTTAATATTTTAAAAACACAAATTGCACAAATTGTGCTTATTAAATGGATTCAATTGTAAAAAATTTAAGACCTATACTTTATTTGTATTTCGATATGTTATTTGAAATGATGATTTTTCTTTCGTGCAATCAATTGGATTTTCAGCGCCTTCTCCGATTTTGATTAGCTTCCAATTTTTGAAAACAAACAAATGATTCTGAATAAAAGTTAATGAATAATCAAAAATGAAGAAAAATATCATCTTTCAAAATTATTCGTTGTAACAAGTTCAAACAGAGAAACAAAATAATGTAATGAGTGATAAATGTATAATTTAGGACAAATAATTTCATTTTACTTTGATATGTTATATGTTATATGACAAGATGATTTTTCTTTCCTATAATCAAATGGATTTTCAATGCACTTGAAGATTTTGATTAGTGGGAAATTTTTTGTGTTTAAATAAAATTTTATGTTATTTATATTTAAAGAAATATTTTATGGTTTCGTCTCATAAAAATTATTAAGACATTTCAAAAAGTTTGTATGTTGCAGCTTAGAGTTTAAGAAATTGTCATATTTATACTCTATTACATTTTCCATGAAATCTAACATGATATATTTTAAAAGATAAACATATAACTGTTTATAATCTCGATTTTGCTTTAAATTTTTTTAAGTTTGAGAATGTAAAATAAGTTTTTGCATTAAAGGTTTTTACTTCATTTGAGAAGAAAAATGCTAAAATTTATTATCCCTTTTCAAGTTTCTAAAAACACAAATTGATGATGCAAAGGTAAATGAAAAAATAGAATACTTGTGTTTTCTTATCTTTGATATTGTCAACAACAATATAAAGAAAATTATATCAGAGAAATTGCTTTGTACTTCAGTTTAATAATTACATAAACAATATGCCCATCAAAAAATTCTTTTTGCTTAGTCTCACTTTGTAGTGTTTTGTAACATAAAAACATTTTAACTACTTACAATTAGAATTTCTTTTCTAAAACTAAATTATAAAATTTCATTCTGTTTGTTAAACTCTTTAAAGTAGATAAAATTTATAAATTACTGTTTACATTAACCTTTTTATAAATTGAAATAGTTTGAAATTATTAAAATAGTTCAACATTCTTTTATTTGCTTAAGATTTTTAAAAATAAAGCAGTCAATTTGAATGAAATTATCTACAATCTTGAAATGATATCGTCTACAAAACTCAGATAATGCAAGCAGTTGAAGAAATGAAACTGAATAATGTAATGAACAAGAATTTTGAAATTTAAGACAAATATAATAATTTTATTTTGATATGTAATATTAAAAATTTATTTTTCTTTCGTGTAATTGGATTTTTAGTTCACTTGAAGATTTTGATTAGCAACATTCTTGTTAGCATTTTATTGCTTTTGATTCAATGAAGGGCAGAGTTTAGTGTTATTTGCTTCGTATAAATTATTTAAAAAAATTCTTCATAAAGAAACTTTTTATGGAGTCGTTTAACAAAACTTTAAATTTTTAAATTTAATTTTGTTGCAAATCGAGGTTTTTGAAATATTTTTCAACTTATTACATAAGAATCTAAATTATTTTATTTTATATTGAGGTAAATTGAAGATAGTCCTATAACTCATGACTCTTTCAAGTATTTATAATCACAGAAGTACATCACAGGGTATAGTGAAACTTTTAGTTGAATAACTCTTCAACGGGTAGAGCTATGTGCACGCATGCGCATGAATTCAAACAAAACTTATTTATGGAGTCTGGTTACTGTCCAAGAATATTTTGTTTTCGCCAAAATGTACCGATATTCAATCGAAGATCATGTTTTTTCAGTCAACACGTTTTATATTTGGGACCAGAGACCTGCCGAATCACTCAGGAAGTAGTCTAGTACCTTTAAAAATAGGTAAAAGCCATCTTCAAGCATGTTAAGAGCGTGCCTGATGCCTACCACGGACACTGGATCCAAGACCCTCGGTTTCAGCAAGATGGAGCTCCTCCACATTCAACAGGAGATGTCCTGTACTTGCTCATAAATCACTGTGACGATTGTGTCATCGCAAGAGGCTTCCCGAATGACTTTGGCTATGGACTTTTTTGGCCCCGCTCTAGCCCTGACTTTTCACCACTAGACTTTTCTATATGGGACTATGTTAAATGCACATTCAACAGGAGACGTACTGGACTTGCTCAGAAGTCACTGTGATAATTGTGTCATCGCAAGAGACTTCCCGAATAGCTTTGGCTATGGACTTTTTTGCCCCCCCCTATAGCGCTGACTTTTCACCACTAGACTTCTTTTTATAGGGCTATGTTAAAGATTAAATCTACAGAGATCGACAAAAAACCATAGAAGAGTTGAAAACCGCGATAACAAGTGTGATAAAGTCGATTCCAACAGACCAACTCAAGCAGGTTATCGCGAATTTCGAGCAGAAACTTTGTTTCGGTATCTCCTCAGATGGCCAACATTTTGAGCACCTCATATTTTTAATTTCCCTTATTCTCATATGTGAATCCGGAAATTGTGAATTAAAAACCCTTTTCCGAACAAAAATTATCCAATGTTTTCTTTTCTATATCCTGTGAAGCATCCTGTTTGATACAGAATTAAAGAAAATTCAATTACAGTACTACTTCAACAAAATTATTACAATTTTAGTATAGTAATTGTAATTTTGATTCAAATTTTCATTACTGCTGTGTGTTTCCTTACTACAAGAAATATCCAAAATGTTCTTTATAGTATGCAAATAATATTTAGTATGTTATAAAACTGTCTGTGACGTTTACATTTTGTTTGCAAAAAAAAAAAAAAATGCTTCTAAAGATGCAAATTTCCCCGCGTAAAATACCTTCTATAACATTTCTGTAAAAAATTAAAATGCATTATTCTCATAAACTAAAATTAAAAGTAAACTCTACAACTGAAATAGTAAAATCTTTCTTTATTTTACGACCTTTATAATCAAGAAACCAATTTTGTATAAAACGTAATGGATAATCAAAAACCAAAGGAAAATGTTGGCTGCGATACTTAGATAATGCATTCAGTGGAAGAAATGAAACATAATGACGTAATGAATGAGAACTCTGCAATTGAAGCAATGTAATTGCTATCTCATATGAGAAAATGATTTTTGTTTTGTATCCTCAATTACATTTTCAATGAAGTTGAAGATTTTGATTGGGAGGATTCATTTCGAGGGAATACAGTTTCATATTGTTCCTATTAAAAAAGAAATATGAATCAATTTCATAAAACTTATTAAGAGATTTAAAAACATATATATAGTGGAATTTACATTGTATGAAATTGTTATACATTTTCCCCGAATTCTCACGAAACGCCTTTGAAGATATACAGTGTGTCCGAAAAATTTGGACACGGTCGAATAACTCGAGAAATATACATAGGATTGAAAAACGGAAAAATGCATGTTCAGTATTTTTGAAAAATCTATTTAGGGATATCAAAGTTGCCCCCCCCCCAATTCTGCCCATTGGTGGGAAAGAGGGGAAGACAACTTTGAAATCGTAAATGATAACCTCTTTTTTTATTGCAGATTCGGATTCATTAAAGATTCATTGTTATCATTTAAGATTGCTAAGTTGCCCCCTTTTATCCAAGGGACAGAGTTGGCGAGGGGGCAACTTTGATATCCCTAAGTAGATTTTTCAAAAATATTGAACATGCATTTTTCCGTTTTTCAATCAGATGTATATTTCTTGAATTATTCGACCGTTTCTAGACTTTTCGGACACCCTGTATTGCTAAAGTGTATTTCGAGGGAATACAATTTCATATTGTTCCTATTAAAAAAGTATTATATGAATTGATTTCATAAAAGTTTTTCAGAGATTTTAAAACACATATATATATATATAGTGGAATTTACATCGAATGAAATTGTTATACTTATACTGAAATGCATTTTCCCGGAAACGTGTTTTAAGATATATAATGATTGCTAAAGTGCATGAACGTGATTGCGTATAGATTTCGGCTTTGTATTTCATTTTTGAAATTTTCTTAACCCAAAATAATTTCTACTCAATAAACGACTTTTACTTAATTTGAG